>PVJX010011223.1:0-54253 GCA_004027295.1 Dolichotis patagonum | reverse complement strand
TATGGCACTCACAATGAACTCCATTAGCTGTGGACTTGGGATGATAACTAAGCTGTCAGTTTAGGTTCATAAATTGTAACAAATGATACCATTCTAGTAGAGGGATGTTGGTTTTGGAGATGACTGGGGGGAAATGAAGCAAATGAGAAATCTCTTTGATCTTTCCAATTTTGCTGTGAATCTGAAACTGTTCTAAAAAATAAAAGCTTACGGGCCTGGGGATTTAGCTCAGCAGCATAAGTGCCTGCCTTGCGAGCACACAGTCATGAATTGGATCCCCGATATGCAAAACAATTTGATTGTAAGAATTCTGAACTGAGCAAAGTGGTACATGCCTGTAATCCCAACACTCTGGTAGCCCAAATCAGGAAGATCACAAGTTCCAGCCCAAGCTGGACAATTTAACAATCTAGCAAGACCTCCGCTAAAACAAACAAACAAACAAACAAACAACCCCCCCAAAAGAGTACTGGGGATATAGCTCTGTGCAAAGGCTCTGAATTCAATCCCTAGTACTGAAAAAAATGCTACTAGAGTCAGCACCATTCCCAGATTGAGGATAGAGAGAACAAGGCCACACTAGCAAGCAAGCCCAATCTGGGAACCAGTGCCATGTATGGGTTGCTGCCAAACTGGAACAGCTGGATCCCAGTCCCTTCTGGTGCTCAGGCTGGCAAACAAGAAGTACAGATCCCCCCTACCTACCCCCCTACCCCACCGTTAGCAACCCCTTATCTGGAGAAACACAGGCTGTGATGACAGCTATGGAGATGAAATGCAACTGGACGCCTGTGGTGTTATGGTGTTCTACTAACATTGCAGGTCTAGGGTCAGTGGTTTGATCACAGGTTCAGAGGATAGCTGTACGCAGTGTGACATCTAAGGGGGATCTCCTTGTGAGGGCTGCAGCCATTGTGGATTCCCTATGATCTTGTTTTGGAAGTCCTATATTGTTTCCATTGTTTTGTTGGGTTGAATTTTACTCTCTTTTGTTTTGTTTGGTTATGTCAAATCCAATTTCAGGAGCAACTATTTCAAAGATAGCAAGATATATTATGGTAGCAATTTTTGATGTACTATTGGCTTGTTTTGAAGTCCTTTATTGCATTCATTGTTTTGTTTTTTATTGTTTCTATTCTGTTCTGTTCTGTTTGATTTTACTATGCCCAAAGTTAACTGCAGCTATTTTGAAGACATCAGAAGGCATTATGGCAACTGTTGTTGATCTCACAATGTTTTGAAGTCCTGTATCTCTTACACTGGTTTGTTTTGATTGGTTTTGTTCTGTTTTATCATCTATAAAATAAAAAAAATGCTACCAATTAGGAAATGTGGCTGGGAAACTGTATACTCTTGGTAAACTATTTTGAAGGAAGCCACTGACAGTCTAAAATGCAATAATTTTATTTTTTATTTTTTAGCTTTTCTATGTAGTTTCTGGCTGGAAATATTGAGGAATATGCAAATGTTAAATTTTTATTAAAATAGAAATAATGTATGGTGAGATGTAGACTGAATTAACGCCATCAAACTTTTATCAAATACATTAAATAATGCATACAACTAAGAAAAATGAAAAAAGCCACAAACCAGTATTAGCAACATAACAAATAGTTTTTTGTTTTTATTTAAACGTTTTAAAATTTAAGTTTGAACAGATAAGACATTCTTGTAGTTAAAAAACACTTAGGGAATTGAAAAGTGTCTTTTCCATCCACATTTCTCACTGACTCACCCTTTAGTTCTCACCCTATGGGTAACAGCCAGTGTTTACTCCTTGTGTGTACTTCTAGAATTCCTTTCTACATATTAAAGTAAATGTATATTATTTTCCCCCTTTCTGCCCAGCAGATGACTTACTATGTACACTGTCCTGTTTTCACTCACCAAACAGTATTTTATAATGTTTTAATTTCACTAAGTTACACCATTTTACGTATGTCAGGTAGCCCCCAATTTCAGTACATGTAGTGTTTCTGTTTAGTTTTTAACAATCACCTATAATCATGTGTGTGTGTACAA
The DNA here is from genome assembly GCA_004027295.1 of Dolichotis patagonum. Lineage (NCBI taxonomy): Eukaryota > Metazoa > Chordata > Mammalia > Rodentia > Caviidae > Dolichotis > Dolichotis patagonum. Next base: position 52,231 of record PVJX010011223.1, on the reverse strand, counting down.
CTATTTCTTGGCTAGTTACACAGAGATGGACATTAGAATATTTTCACAATTTTCATTGTAGCAGGTAATCTTGTATATATATTTCATATATTACTAGTGTATGTGGTTAGGGTTTCTTCCAATTAAAAAATTTTAGGCTGGAAGTTAAGCATTTGTAGTTTGTATACATAATAGTGCATTTCTCAATTTATACTCTTGCCAGAAATGCATTAGAAAATACTTTTCCCCTCAGTCTTACAGAATATGTTAGAATACAGAATATGTTTAAATTTTTACCAACTTAGAAGTAGAAAATGGTAATTTATCTGTAGGTTTTCCAGTTTTCTTTTTTAATGAGTGAATTATTTTGTCATTTACTTAAGAGCCAATCTTATTTCTTTTTTTATATTTTAAAAGTGTTGTGGCCTTATCTATCTATCTATCTATTATCTATCTATCTATCTATCTATCTATCTATCTATCTGAGACAGGGTCTCACTATGTAGTGTAAGCTGGCCTTGAACTCATTATGTAGCCCAGGCTAGCCTTGAACTCACAGCAATACACCTGCCTCAGTCTCCTGAGTCCTAGGATTACAGGTACGTGCCACCACACTCAGATTCAATTTATATATTAAGAAGTTTAAACTTTTGCCTCTGATATGTTGTGTATATTGTCCCTTGCTTCTGCTGTAAAGGTTTATGATGAGTCTGTCCATAAAAATTTGATTTTTGTACAACAAAACTTACCAATACACTAATTCGTGAGTTGGGGATTTGACACAGAGTTTAGACAGACCTTCCTAAATACAGATTTATATAAAAAGACTTCCAAGTGTTTTTCTTATTGTTTTATGGTTGCATTTAAAAATGTTTATATCTTCAGCACATCCAGAATTCATTACAGTGTATGAAGTAAAGTACATGTGGTATATGAGGGATGGATATTATTTTATTTACATCTGCATCATTTATTGACTAATTCTTTTTCTCAATGATTTGAGATAGCATCTTACTGTTTGTAAAAGTCATTCGTAAACTCTTTTTAATCTTCCAACTATACTATTATGTCATCTATAATAGTTTTACTAATTTTCATTTTTTATACATATGATTTCTTTATTTTGGGTAATTTTTGTTGACTAACAACCCTTAACATAACATAAAATAATAGTAGCATTAGTGAATTCTAGCCAACATCGTAAAAATGTTTCCATAAAAGTAAGAAAAAAAATGAATGGTGAGATGGCTTTGGATTGAAATACATGCATTTTGTCACGATAAGATAACATTTCTATTTCCATATTATCAATGTTTTCTTTGTTGCTTGTTATAACAAGAAAGGTTGGTAAGTTTCATTCAATGCTTTTTCAGCTTCTGTAGAGAGTTGTTTGGTAATTTCCTTTGGATTTGGTGGTATGATAAACTGCATTATTAGAGTTTCTAGTATTGAACCAATGTGATTACATCTTACAATGATTTTTTATTTTTTAAAACAGTTCCTGGATTCAGTTTGCTAATATATTGTTTAGAGTGTTTATATGATTATTAATATTGTGATTAGTCTTTAGATAGTGTATCAAAGAATGTTGTCTATATTATTCCAATAATTTTAGGTCTTGTGAAAATTTCCTATAGTCTTCTTGTTGAAAGAAGACTATAGGTAAGAAGACTCTATTTTTCAGGCTGCAGATTTATAGAGCTCCAATCATTGTCAATATATTAACTATGTCATCTGTGGTATATTTATTTTGTCTTTCTTTTCTTATCTATCTGATGAATCATGGAGAGATGTACTGTAGTCTCTCAAGATTAGTAGGCTTGTGTCTATTTTTCTTTGTATCTCCTATAATTTCTGCTCTATGAACATTATTCTTGTTATTTGATTCATCACTATATTAATTGTTATGTCTTCATTAGGAAATACACACTTGAGCATTATTAAGTTGTTCTTTGTTGTACTTAATGCTATTTTTTTCTGAATGCTATGTTGTGTGATATAAAGATTGTTAGACATACTTTACATTTTTCTTATTTCTTTGACTAACCTTTTATTTTCAAACCTTTCAGTCAGTTTATTTTAGGGTTTTATTTATTTATTTTGCATTTGGAATAGAGTTGGTTTTTACTTTGTAGTTCAGTCTGTAAAGATTTTCCTTATCACAGATGAACCAAATTGATTTACATTTATTAATATGATGGAAATGTTTGGCATTTGTTTTATTGTATTAATTTATGTCATGCTTCTGGTTTGTAACTTTTAAAAAAGCCTGTTTCCACATGGTCTACTAGGTTCATCTGCTTGCTTATTTTTAATACAAAGTTTTTCTGGTATTTAAAGAGGCTTAAATTTTTATTTTACCATTTTCACAATTATAATTATTCTTAATCCTCAAATTTTATTTATTCATTTTTCTTGTATGTACATTGAAAAGGTTGTTTATTATCGTTTTCTTTTTTATGTTTTTCTCACTTTAATCAATTAACTTTCTTAATATTTCTTTTGTAGAATTGCACACAAGTTAGTTTAAAATAACATTTGACTCTAGGCTCTTACAGATGGAAGAGCTTACTAACTACTCAAATTTGTTCCTATTTTACTGTTGAATTTATAATTTTATAATTTTTTAATTTTTTGGTTTTTTTGAGACAGGGTCTCACTGTGTAGCTTAAGCTGGTCTTGAACTCATAGGGATCTTCCTTCCCAGTCTTCTGAGGGCTGGGATTAATTTACTTTTTAGTTGAATTCTACTTTTACTGTTTGGCTTATATAATTCACAATATATTTTTTCACCATAAACTTCAGTTAGGTTAATCTTAATTGTATAGTTAAATATTTTCAGTGATTTTTGCCAGTCCTTTTGCTGTAGTTTCTATACTTATCTCTTGCTTGATTGAAATTTTTCTTCTAGTGGTTCTTCTAGACATATTCATGACAAAAATATTCTATGAATTCTTGCATATTTAAAATCATCTGTAAGTTATGTTTCTATGGGACAGTTTGGCAACACATGAAATTATTGATTCATTGGTTGAGGAATATTTTGTAGGCATTGCTCCATTGTTTCTGGTATTAACTACCAATTTGACAATATTTTACTCCAATATGATTTCTGTCCTTTATAATTAGTTAATGTGATATTTTGGTTGTCTAATTCTGTCTTTACTTCAGGTAAATTTAATAATTTTATTAGGACATGACTATTTATTGACCACTCTAGGTCAATTGTCTCTATTATGGCACAGTAGGTCTTTGTAATACAGAGATTTAAAAGCCATATTTCAAGGAAACTTCTTATATTGTAACTTTATGCATATTTTTACATTTTTTATTTGTCTTTTTGAGTACTCCATTTATGCAAATATTGTTGGAATTCCTTAATTTTTCATTTCTTTTGCTTTATCTCTAATATTTCTTTGTCTTTTGTTTCAATTTTTTTTTCTTGCTTTCTGACCTGAATGTGCCTTACTATATTTATATTTGCTTTCTTTTTCGTTGGTGTTGGTGGCTGTTTGTGGTAGTGGGGACTGAGCCCAGGACCCTGTACACGCTAAGCACGCACCTTCCTGTTGATCTGTATGTCCACCCCTCACTTTTATATTTACTTTTATCATGATTTTTTAATCTAATTTTTTCCTGACTGGGGCTGCATGAGTAGAGGTGGTAAAGAAGAGGTAAGAAAAGTAGGAAGGCAGCACCAGGGAATGAAGTAGTAGAAGGCGAGTTAGGATAGTCAGGCAGGAGCTGGGTCATGTAAGCCTTGAGCTATGACAAGGAATTTGAACTTTTTTCTAAGTGTGACAAGAACAACTGAATGATCTGGAGATTTTAGCTTAGATTTAATAAGTAAACAGCTAAATAATATAAAGAAACATGGCAGAAGCAATGTGATGATCAGGAATAATCTCTTCGAACAGAAACATTTGAACAGAGATCTAGTGCATGTGCAGGAACCACTCACATAAATACCAACGTGAAAACAAATTAAAGACTAGAGACCAGAAAGACTTTGGTTTGAGGACCTGAAAGAAGGTTGTTACCTGGGAAAAAGGGAAAATGGTACAAGATGAGGCTGGGCATCCAGCAAGGACTGAAAAGGGCTGAGAAAGCCTTGTTCATAGGTTGTGTTTTAGACTTCACTTAGGGAATTACAACTCAGATTAGATAGTGGCAGTCAATACAGACAGGAAAAGTAGAACCTTAAATATGTTCTGGAAGTTGGATTAACTGTACTTCTAATGGATGTGAAAAAGAGGAATAAAGGAAGGAAAGTATCAGAGACAATGTGTAATGCAAATATGTAAGATTTTCTGAACATGACCTTGTTACATGGCTTTCAATCAAAAGAATTCAGCCTTAAACATTTGGATTAATATAGTGGAAAAGAAGTTAGAGTCTACTGGGTGTTAGGGGCACAAGTGTGATAAAATTAACTGTAGAATAGGCATTTTACATAAGGAAACTCTTTTATTGTACTTGGGACTCTTTATTGCATGTAACAAATATCTGAACACTAGGCAACTTCCTCGCTACTGAAGACAGAGAAACTGAGTAGATAATACACAAATCCCAGGTTTTCTGCTCTCATGAAGTTTATAAACAGGTGAAAGATGCATTTCTTCTTTCCCTGTCATACCTAGATATTATTTTTCATTTCATTTCAACTTCAGATGAAGTTTAGAGGCTTAGACTGCATAAGTGATTTGTCCAACATCATATGAAGGGATAGGCCTGCATTCTAATGTTCTATTGTTTCCATTACTTCAGATTGGAAATGGATTTAGATAGCTATCCAAATAAAACTATATAGATAATCCAGGAAGTGAGTTTTTGTAAAAAAAATTAGACTGCTTTTCAATTTTTCTTTGCTCATTCTTGTTTAATTTAATATTTAATCATGGCTTTTACAGTTACAGGATGCTGATAATAACATTCTCAATTAGGATTGAAGAAGTATGTCTAATACTCTGGAAAACATAGTTCCCAACTACCAAAGTGCCTCGATTTATATAAAACACAGATTTTCTTCACTGTCAGGTTTCCTGCCTCTCACTTCACTCCCACAGCTGTGTGCTTGAATATTCAGTAGCAAGGTTAGAAGGAGGAGCTGATTATTTTGGGTGGATGACTTTCTGTGTACTTTCCACTCTGCGGTGGAGGCAAAACACTTTGTAAGTAAAAACAGAGATTACTGAGATGTTCGAGTTCTGAAACTTCCAATAGAAAATAATTTATAATGAATTATCCTAAATTAAATTTTAATGGTCTCTAAATTGTATATAAAGTACTAGCACAGAAGCAGTCTCCTGTGCAGACAAACATCATTAATGCGTAAGCAGGAAAACTTCTTTGGCTTCTGTTTCCCTCGGGTTTTCTAACAGCGCCATGGATCCTTCTCTGCTTAATGGCAATGCCAATGTGCTACTCTTTTTGACTACCCCAGTGAGATGCCTGTGTTAATAGCTGGCTTTTGACTTGTAGCTTTTGGAAAGAAAAACAAAACAACGACAACAACAACAACAACAAAAAGCCCAAAGATCCTCCTCTGCTGAGGTGAAGCCTTACCTGCTGTGACACACGCTCAATTCTAGCAGTGCCTCGTGATCCCTCAGCTCACAGGAAATCCTTGGAGGAAGGGGAGGCACGGGCCCACCTCCACACAGAGCAAGTTCCCAGCTGAATCACGTCAGTGGGCTGAGTGCTGACACAGTGTACTGACAGATCTGCTGAAACCCAAGCACTCCTGCAGATCAGCAGGCTGCTGCTTGGAAGCCTGGCGTAACCCCAGATAATGCGGAATTTTCAACTTGTTCTTCTACTTGGAGTAGAAGCTTCCCTCTATCCAAATGGACTCTCTGGATTGGGAGTATGTGAGGGGGTGGGAGAGAACATAGTCTTTCCTTGACCACTTGGATTCTGACAGGGCCAGTACAGGAAGATGGCCCTGTGGTCAGCTCCATGCTCCCACCCATGCCAGTGTAAATTGCCACACCCCTAGTGGCCTGGTTCAGAGCAGCTGTGTGGACATCCTGTGTGGTCACCCCAACTCTCAGTAAAAGACAAGCTTGCCAAACCCCAGGAAACTTGGAGTTTACATCAACTTCATGCTTTCCCACTAAGCCCTGGGAAGAAAGAAAGTGCAGAGAGATGTGTGCTCATGGGAGCTGGCAAAATCCTGGTTGGGATATTTTTGCCAGATTAGTTTTCTGAGCAACTGCTTTTTATGAAGATGTTTTTATTTTAAACCTGCTTGGTCTCCTAGACAAAATAAGGTATAAATAAATGAACAATAAAAGGGTTCAGTTGAAGCCTATAGGGCACACTGTTTACTTAGCCAAGTACATTAATATCCTTTGAATTTCACATGTATTTCATGGAGGGTACTCTACAATTGCCAAGCACCCATTTTCAAATTGGAAATGGGCTGTTGTAAGGTTGGGGCTGGGGAGCATGGTCATTCGGTATTAGTTACAACTACATGTTTGCTGCTTGTTCTGCCTCTTGCCCTGTCATCTTGGGCAACTTACTGAATTTTGCTAAGTCTCAGTTTTCTCATTTGGAGAATGCATATAATTATCCTAAAGTATTTGTCACATTGGATCATTGAGAGGACTATCTGAGATCATGTGTGCAAAATACGTAGCATGCTACTTGTCACATAACAAGGCTGGATATAAGTGCCAGCAGGAATGCTGTTAGGAGGCTGATAATGCCCCCCACTATGTCATTTCCCCACTTGTGCAGAATGAAGACCATCGAGAGAGCAAAATCTACTTAGTGATTAGGCACATGAAAATTTAGTAATTACGTCAATTTAAAAAGAGCAAAAAGTAAATCAACAACTATATAACATCTTTTGCAGATGCATTTATAATGCAGTTGCAAGCATTTGATAACTGTTCAATTCATTTTTCAGTGAAATACTCAATGGTATGAATATTATTACTCTTTTCCGGACCACACTATATTGAACAAATCAACTTTGTGTGTGTGTGTGTGCGTGCTCTATTTTTATTGTGAATTTTCTTTTCTTGCAGCTCATTTTTACCGACGATGCTAAAAACAGAGGTATGCTGCATAATTATGGAGTTCTCAAACACAGGTGAAATGGGGTGAAGACTATCATATGATTGCAGATTTTAGGATGATTTTTAATGCCAATAATGGGTGTATTCTTTCTGTTGCCACAATAGGCACTGTTGGAATTCAAAAGAAATTTACAGAATAATAATTCTTTTCTATTCTGATTAAGGGAAAAATCTACTTAATCCTTGAAAATATTAAGTGTATCTTAGGATATCAAATTGACCAATTATTAAACTTTTTACTGAAAAAAAGTTTCCAGTATTTTTTTGGTGTTCTTGTATTATGAATCCTTTGTGAAACTTTAGAATTAGAAAAACAGAAAAAAGAAAGAAAGAAAAAAAGAAAGAAAGAAAAATTTGTTCAGGATTGGGGTATCTTCTTTCAGAAAGTTATCCAGCATTAACTTTGGTACCCCAATTTGCAAGAACTGATAAAATTCTCCTTCCTTTGGCTGAAATTTCTCTCTTACTAGTTGTATAACATGAGATTTGTGGCTTTGCTCTTTAAGAAACCCTAGTTCAGTTCTTGGTCCTTTATTGGTATAATTCATTCTGACTATGGCATGTTGCCATCCCGTTTGATATGTGCAAAAATCTGTGTGAACACACTGTAGGAAACAGTAGGAGAAGTTTTAATTGCCTAGCATTTCAAACTGTTTCCTAACTTTTGATTGCTTGAGTATTACTGAGTTGTTCAGGAATTAATCATTTTCCACTTTTTACATTATAACTTACAAGCTGAGAATCGATGTTTTATGTTGATCTATTCCTGATAAAATTGACCAGTTATTTTTTCTCTCTAATGAAGCAAAACTATCTTTTTAGTTAAAGGATAACTTGAAGATGGAAACTCTCAACTCAGAGACCTGGGGAGCAGTGCTTTGTCTCTGCCATTGTTATTCAGGACAAAAAAATAATCTTGTAGAGTGTTTGTTAAGCGGAATGTACCTATGCTACTGCTGGTCACGACTGCTATAACAAATGCCAAGGGGAGTTTCTTTTAGGGCTTAGGAATCCAGGATAGTAGTGAGGCAATGGGCTAAGAAGCCTTCAGATGGGATGGCAGTATAAGAGTGACCCAGAAAAGATTACATTTTATGACCCTTCTTACTTCCCTGCCTTGCCTGAAATTTTATACAAAAGACATCACTTTAAGCTTTAGGACAGCTGAAAGGAGGAAAATAAGTTACATAAATGAATGAGTGGGATTACACTATTTTCTATACTTCTATAGTTATTTTTTAAAATTTTAGTTTGCTATAACCCATTTCACTTTATAATTAAGCCTGTCGACCTTCCTGTCTTAACGTTAGACAGCATGTTACACAGTTCCAGAGGCTAGAGCATAGCCTACTTTGTTTGGCACCCTGGCTATGGTTCAGCACAGCTGAGCAAGGGTTTCTAATGTTCAGTGAGGGTTTGTGGATTGCAGGAGTTGAGTAGGAAGTACCAACCTTTAGCCTTGGTTGTGAGGGAAGTCGGTGGTTTTGGTTAGTCTCTGGATGAAATCTCTAGCATGCATTTACTCTGTCTCTCACTTCTTCATCAGACATTCTTCTCTCAACCCTCCTCTCCACATATATCAAGATATTTTGATATATCAGATCAATGTATTCACCTACATTTGTCATATTTTAATGACACAGACTCCAAGATTCAACACAAAGGCTAAACTTTAGGGCTTATAAAAGACAAGAAGAGAGCAATTCAGAAGAATAGGGCAAGGGAAGGGAGAATCAGATTTTCCAGGGATTGGTTGGTGAAGAAAGTAAGAAGAGACAGAAATGGAGAGTCCACACACATACACACACACATACACGCACACACACACACGCGCGCGCGCGCGCACACACACACACACACACACGAACACACACACACACACACTGGAACACACATGCCCACCAGCATTCTAGGCCAGGACTCCCTTTGCCAGTATGTTCCTTGACTTGGTCCCTTTGTCTTCATTATCTCCCCAGCCTTTGAAAAGAGTGATTTGATTTATGCTTTCTATCCAGAATTATCCTCTTAACATTACTTATATAAGAAATAAAGACCCTGCAGTTTAGAGGCGCAACATCATGCTTCATTTAGAAAATGCTTACTTATATTTATCGTAGTTGTTAATAGTGGTAGGGGAAAATAATTTTTGTGCTAAATAAGCATTCTTTAGCTGCCTTTTTTATTCTTTTAAGTTTCCCCCGAAACCACATATTTTCTGTGAACTTTTTTTCTTAAAACTTTTTTATGAAGGAAGTGAAGGTGAGAGGAGTCCATGTCAAAAATGATACAGATTTACAAACTATCCATCTCTTTGTAAAGCTGCTCATTTAAGAATAAAGGGGTCTGTGGACTTCTATGAAATGTAAACCTTAAATGAATGGATAAACCATTGCAGGTGGTTGCTCTGTTGCGGAGAGTTTATTAATATGTAATGGAAAAAGAAATTCTATTATTTGGAAGTAGGTCCTTATGTGATTTTAGTGACTTATTACTAAGTACTTACTTATAAGCAGGAACTGTTAGGGTTCATTTTAGAAATTTCATTTTGGTCAATATATTAATTAACTGATTTTGATTGTATTCAATATTGTATTGAGAAAAAGAAAGGAACATATGACTTAATAAGAAACAGCAGTAAATTCTATCATGCAGACAACAATGAAACTATTATCACATATTAATCTTTCCCAGATGATTGCCAAATAAACTCCATTTAAATTGCTGTAAGAGTTTATGATTCTTTGCAAATAAATCAGATATTCTCTGGTTTTAATTGTAAGTGATCTTCCTATTGTTCTCCAGAGCAACAGTGCAAAAATTTCCTTCCTTTCTTCCTCTTTCTTTCTTTCTTTCTTTCTTTCTTTCTTTCTTTCTTTCTCTCTCTCTCTTTCTTTCTCTTTCTTTCTTTCTTTCTTTCTTTCTTTCTTTCTTCTCTTTCCTTCTCTCTTTCTCTTTTGTCTTTCTTCTTATTTTTTAAAAATTTTTTAAAATTTTATTTTATAGAGGGTAAAATTAAACACAACAAAACAGAACAAAACAGATCATAAGAAAGCAATGTAAGAGACATAGATTTCAAAGCAAGACAACCAGAGATCTTCATTATCTATCATATTGTCTGTTGTTTTCTTCCAAATAGTTGTCCATATCTTCATATACAGTGCGTTCATACAAAACAACATAGTATAAAACTGATCCAAACAGGATGATGAAGGCATTTCAGGTCTTCAAGATCAAATAAGGAAGTCAACAATGGCTGTCATAGTGTCTCTCATACATGACATACCTTTATGTATGTTTAAATTAAACAAAACAAAACAGACTAAAATCACTCTGAACAAAGAATAATAATATTGCTGAATTCCACATTATGACACTACAGAATCAGCACTGGGTACCTTAGTGTCTCTTTTTCTTCAGAGTAGTTGTTCATTTCATCATGCATTATATAATCAGTTCTCATAAACTGTTTAGAAGTTCTACACATGCATGAGTTTCTACATATATATCTATCCTTTCTGTATTAGAGGTAAAAACAAAACAAAGGAAGACAAGCCAAAACAAATTCCTAGAAATACGTGAAATGAAAAAGTCATGTAAATCCACAATACAAGGTGGTCTACAATGGTTACTATGATGTCTCTTGTTGTCTTCAATAGAATTGTTTATATCATAGGCATAGTATAATTGAACATAGCAATACATAACAATATTAATAAAAACAAAATGTTGGAGACAGTATAAGACTTCAAAAGCTGGGAATAGTCAAACCAGAGTGGGTATGCTACTGAATCTTGTCATCTTCACTGTAGTTGCCTATGTTCTCAGAATTGATATTATCAATCAACGGATTCGAATAAAATCATTCAAGACAAAACAGCAATGAAACAAACCAGATTCAAATAAGATCAGTCATAATAAGACAGTGTAAGTTATACAGGGCTTCAGATTAAGTTAATAGGAAATTAAGGATGATTACCATAATATATCCTGCTATTTTTGGGAGAGCTGTCTGTGCCTTCAATTCTAGTACAAGTAGACAAACTGGAACAGACTATAATCCATGTAAACAGAGTGGTGAGAATAATGTGGATTTTAAATCCTGATACACTATTAATAATATCCTCTGTCTTCCTTTTATAGACAATTCCTCCCCTTTAACTCCCATAGGGTGCTGCACATTTTGGGTCCCACCAACTTCCTCAGATTTTAGACTGGGGGGGCAACCTGCTGTTTACCTAAGTGGTTTTGAAACTTCCCACTCTTGGACTTGATCTCGAGTTGTATTCCTTTACCTACAAAAGCCTCAAGGTTTTCCTTCATTATAGCTGAGTAGTTCTCTACTGCACAGAAGTATCATCTTTCCCCACTTATAAACAGATGCTGGTTGAGTTGCCCCTATTTCTATCTGGTTCCCTGTCACATATAGCATTGTTTTCTCATATTTGATTTTAGGTCCATAAACCCTCTTTCAGGTTAATTATATTTACTATACAGAGTATCTCTATGGGCCCTACCTCCTGATCTACTCTGCCTGTGTTTCTTTATGTTAGTGTATCAAGCCATCTATGTTAGACATTTATTAACCTTTTATTAACCTTGTCTGCCTCATTTCTGCTGTGCTATTTTTCTGCCATTGATTGTCTACTTTTCTCCTTCATTCCCCTGTCTACCCCATTCACTGATGCCTCTCTGCCACAGTTTCTGCAATCCTAGTATTTTTTTTCTCTTTATCTAGAATGTCCTTCAGTGTTTTTTTGTAGGGTTGGATTGGTGCTCACAATTTCCCTCAGCTCCTCTTTTTCATGGAAACATCTTGTTTCTCCATTAATTTTGAGAGACAGTTTTTCAGGGTACATCAGTCTGGGGAGGTTATTTTCTTTCAGGACTTGGAATACTTTGCTCCAAGCTCTTTTTGATTTGATGGTTTGTGTGGAGAAGTCTGTCATGATTTTAATGGGTTTTCCTTTATAGGTGATCTGTTTCTCTTCTCTGATGTTCTTGTGATGAATTTCTGGGATCTTGATTATTATATGGCTGGGTGTAGCTCTGTTTTGGTTGTAGGTGGCTGGAGTTCTGTATGCCTTATACATCTGAATATCATTTCCTTTTCCTATGCTTGGAAAATTTTCCTTAATTATTTCTGCAAATAGCCTTTGTATTTCATTTGTGTTTACCCCTGCTTCTTCAGTCACATTTTTTATTCTTAAGTTATAGATCCTTTTGTCATCTTCTAGCCTTTGTATTGTTACTGCCTGTTTCCTTGTTATTTTTAAGAGATTTTCCTTTCATGATCACACATTGCAAACATATCTTCAAGTTTTGTTAATCTATCTCTAGTTTTTTTCAGGCAATTTCCCCAGATTTTGATAGTTTTTAATTTCCTGGTAATCTCTTTGAACCTGTTTCATGTATTCTAGGTTTTTAAAAATATTCTTCATCGAATGTGCCTCTCCTTTTTTGTGTTCCTCCATTCTTGTATCTGTGTCTTCTTGAGAGGTGCTTAGCACTTCTTTTATTAAACTTATATCTTGCTTTGCTTGTATTAATATTTCAGTTTTGAGCTCATCTATAATGTCATGAAGATACCTCTTTTTGTCAGCTGATGCTGTGTCTGATATTGCATGTTTGTTGTCCTCAATCTCTTCTGTATTTACCTCTCCTGGACCAATATTACCAGGGTTGAGGGTTGGGGGCTTGTTCTTGCTTCTTTCTCTTGTCATGTTTCTGGTTTCTTCCATACAGGTATATGGTGGAGGTCCCAGCCCCTTTCCTGTTGGTTATGGTTCTTCTGAAGCACGCTGGCTAGGGATTTCTTCCCTCTCCAGTTTGCTGTTGGTCACTGAGGTGCAAGCAGGGGCAGTGTATGCTGGCCTCTCCCCTCGAGCCAGTCAACCAGCAGGGGCCTTCACCACATTAGGGTGTGCCACATGGACGGAACCAGTTTGACACAACTTCTGGGGCAATTTTGTCCTTGGCTATTGGGTCCTGGCCAGGGGCGTGACCCAGCCTAAGCAGATCCCACCAATGCTCTGGGCAGGGAGCAACCAATTGAAGTCACTGCCATTCCTTGTTCAGGCCTGTCCTGCCGATACCAATATGTCGTCCAGTCGGGAGCCCCTTTCCCATGGGAGGGTCAAATTCCGAGCACTCACTGCCAGTTAGTGCAGGCTCCACCTGGCTCTGTTCTCCATTGGGCTTGCCAACCCCCAACTTCAGTGCAACTGCGGCTCCAGCGGCGAGAGTGCCGAGACCACAAGGCTGAGAGGTCCAGCCAGAGCACCGCTACCTGGAGTCTGAGTGGCTCCAATGGTAGTTTCTTCCTGGGTTGAGAGGATCCATCTACCTCCGTCTATCTTCAGGATGTTTCATTCTGGCATCTGAGCTGTTTCTCTCAGGGAGGCTCTGTATTTTGCTGCTTCTGATCTGCCATTTTTAGCTCCCCCCCGCCATTTTTTTTGACAGAAGGCTATGTGGTGCAGAATGGCCTCGAACTTACCACGTAGCCCAGGCTATGCTCAAACTTGTGGTGATTTTCCTACCTCAGCCTCCTGACTGCTGGCATTGCTGGTTTGCACCCCTGCACTTAACCAGAGTAACAGTTTCTAAACTTCCTCTTCAGACATTCAGTGAAGGAGAAGTAAGTTGCTATGTATGTTATTTAGAAATGGTAGGAAATCTTCACTGGAATATAGTGAACTTGTAATTGATTATGATTTTTTTAAATGAAAAAAAATTCAAATGCGAGATTTTACATGGTACATTTTCTTTAAGTTCTAAAGCAATGACTGATGTCAGAATATGTCTCTGGAAGTCAGTTTATTTTCAACTTGACTTCTTGCTACATCAACAATCAACAGCTTTGTTACTGATCAGGTAAGTCATGAGAATAATGTTGGTGAATGGAGCAATGAAATAACCTTTACTTATATATGTAGGCAGACAGACACATGTACTAAATTTCACAGGCCCAGATGGTTAGCAATTTACTATCCTTCAATTTGAGGTCCAGAACTTGCTAAATTTGGAAAGTACTGGATTATTCTAAGACCATTAGAAATGTTTTAAAAGCAAGATTTGTGACTCTTGTAATTTAGGAAGACTTTCTGAGCAAGAATATTTTTAAAATTCATGCTATCCCTCCCTCAATAAGAAACACATGAATGTATGAAAAGAAATCATTTTAAAATTTCAATTCAATTTCAGATAAAATAAGATGCAAAACACAGTAGTAACAGTATTGGAGACTTCCAAGGTTTGGGGCTTACTATACTCTAGGCCCTCTCCACTCACATACCATGCAACTTTCACAATACGTCTGTGAATTTGGAGTTAATAATCTGGTTTTGCAGAAAGAGACATAGATCCAAGAAGGAGCAGCACCAAATTTGAACTGAGCTCCATTTCATTCCAAACCTGTGTTGTAGTTTCAAATTATGGCTCTAAAATAGCACAGGCAGTTCTGCCCTATTTACTGAACTATTTGTGTTTTGGCCAAGTTTGTTATAAAGGGAATTTTTCTAAAGTAAACTTTATGTTCCCAAGAGTTTATGTTATATTGTCTGAGATTACCTGTGTATGAGTTTTATAAGGACTGGAACCATGTATTTTCCTTTTTTTCATCTCACACATAATCCCTTGCAGATAGAAGATTTTCAGTAAGTATTTGTTGAATGAATTAATTGTGGGTCAAAATTAATTTGTGGAAATAACAGAAGTATAATTAAGATTAGGGAAAAAATCTTAGTATACACTTTAGGTTGGAGAATAAGATTCTAATAAAACTAATATTTCTCAATATGGATACATGCTCCAAATAGTAATAAAAATTTTTGTTATGTTCCAAATAAGAAACAAAGTATTTCTGAAAATCAAATATAATAGATATCAGGAATATGGATACCATAAATGCTTGCTTTATGATTTTTTCCCATTAAAAAGATTACCAAGCCTTAAACTTCAGTTATTTCATCAGCTTATTTTTTTTGGAATGCAATATGTATAATTTAAGATTCCAATAAATTTATTTACTTTTTCTATTATTGAAACATGCTGACTTCTTTTGGATTGAGTACCATTTTAGAACCTCCTTTAACCTGCCTAGGTGGTCCTGAACTCCATTTTTTTATTAGTGTACCACTTTGCTTTTTTTTGTAAGCATTTTAAATCACAGATAGTGTTCATCATTGAATCTTTAGTTTTGACATGTAGATACTTATGAAGTTCTTGTGGAAAGAAAATGAAGAAAAGAAGAAAGGTGGAGAGAAAAATAAGGGGGTAGGGGAAATAGAAAGAAAAGATAGGAGAGAGAGAAAGAAGCAAATGGGAGAGAGACAGAAAGTTCTTGAATTGGAAGCATAAAATGGAAGATTAATAATGCTGAATACTTGCTTAGAAATAGAGACCCATGGCAATACATACTAAGACCTTTAAATGTCATAAAACTGCTCAGAATCAACAAGGATAGTCCCTTACTAATTGCTTCTTTTGATTAAAGCTTATGTCCTTATTGATACTTCAGATAGGATTTATTGAATCTAGGGAAATGCTAATCACTGTTTGACATTTAGCTACAACTTATAAATGACACCATTAATGGAATTATTCAAATGATTGTCATAAGACTATATTTATTAGCTGTATCCTCCATGTTGAAGGAGATACTGTGAACTTTTGCCAGTTTGAACCTGCTAAACTAATTTTGACTTAGTATCATATGCTTGCATTATGTGTGGTTTGGCAGTAAATTGTTCACATCGATCCTTTTTTTTTTTCTTTTTTCTTTTTTAGTGTTTGGAATTGAACTCAGAGCCTCGCACACACTAAGCAAGCTGGCTGTCACTGAGCTACGTTCCAAGCCCAGATCATGTGCATCTTAAACGATCTCAGCCTTTCAAACATTAACACCTGTGTTTCTTTCATTTCTCATGCTGGCAAATGTAAGGGATTTTAAGGAACTACCAAATGAAGTGAGGCTCTGTGACAATCCGTTCACATGCACAATCTAGAAAGAGACTCTTTCTAATTCTCAAAGTCAGTGGGGAAGTAAGCATCTACTGAACATCCACGGAATGAGCTACAGAAGAGTCTTGAATAATGATGATCTTCAGTGATCTTATGCCAGCCAAATACTCATTATTCCATATCACTCAAAAAGGAGATTTATGATGTCTTCCCAACTAGCTGATTAAAATACTTAACACTAATTTGTCTTTTAACTAAACATAAAGTAACTAAACGGAGATTTCATGAAGAGCTCTTCTCAAGTTTAGATTACATAAATGATTAACATTCTTATTCTTATTCTGGGGTTGGAAACAAACCAGAAATTATCAAAAAAATCTCTTCCTCTAAAACTCCAAACGCTATATCAATTTTGTGTCTTTTGTGTACTTGAATCATTTACTGAGTGCCTCTTATGACTAAAACTCTGAGACAAGAGAAATGAAAACTCTAAAATTCTCTAATGTACCTGTAAATATGATGATGGTTTTTGAACATATCTGTCCAAAAGATGCTTTGGGTTTTTCTAATATAATGGAAAACTGCCCTGCTTTCTGCTTCTCTTTATGTCTACTCAGTTAGTTGGGCCTATTAAAAATCGCTTACCAAGTACAAGTTGCTTCAAGCAATTGTCTTTTCTGAACCTTTAATTCATTCACCTGACAATATTAAAAGTAACCATGGAGTCTTATATGGTACAAAAAACATGGAGTTTGGAATTAAATGCATGGTAGTTTAAATTCTAATCTTCTACTAACCAATCTCTTGGGAAAATCTCTTAACTCCAGAAAGCCTCAGTTTTCTTATGACAAAATAGATCTCTTTTCTTTTTCTTTTCTCATAGGCTTGACAGGGACTAAAATGAACAAAAACAACAGAAAGATACGCAAAGTACACAGCCCAGTTCTTGGTATATATTAGTAACTCTGCAGATGCCTCTGTCCTCCTTGCTCCTCCCTAAATTAGAGAAGGGCTTAGGGGAAGATGAAAGTCAGGGACAGTAAGAGGCAGGGACTTAAATCATTGGAAACTGCTCGCAACTCTACCCTTGCTCATGAGCACACACTGTACTTTATGACACAGTTCAAAGCAGATATTCTCTAATGAGGTTTGCTATTAAAATTCTTTGGAAATGGACCTGGATTTCAAGCTTATATGCTGATCTAAAAAGAGCCTCAAACTCAGATTCTGGTTCCTGAAGGTTGTAATAGAGACCAGAAATCTAGAGTTGATGTTAATCAAAGCTGGAACCCCAGAGATAAGGGATGATTTTCAAAGGGCATGTTGACAAGAGGAGACTGCAGTTCTCCCAAAGACTGTGCCCCTGAGATAAATGTGTGGGGCTCAGCAAAACAGAAGCATATGTGACCATGGAGAAGGTGGCCTTTGCAGGGGAGAACATGAGTGCTGAGGTTTGGGAGTGTGAAAGGGTTGCTGTGATTCCCTGACATCTTGCAAGGAGGAGTTGCAAATGAACCGTGTGTTTTAATCTGGTGGGTGGTAGAGATTCTGTGGAAGAAACTGCTGTGGTTTGAATGTCTGTATCCTCCCTTAGATTCATGTGGAAACTTAAGCTTCAGTGCTGCATTAGGAAGATGGGAGGTCATTTGGAGGTGATTAGGCCTGGAGGGTTCCTCCCTCCTGAATGAGATTAATGCCACATAAAAGGATTGGAGGAAATTAGGTAGAATCTTCACTTTTCTCAGCCCTGGCATTCTGCACTGCAATCAAGAAAGCAGAGAGCAGCCCTCACCAAGCACTGTACCAACAATTGCTAGGATCTCAGACCTGCCAGCCTGCAGAACTGTGAGAAGCAAAATTACTGGGGCCTGGGCCTAGGACCACTGATCTGCTCAGAGTTACGATGACAGAATAGAACACAGACAAAACATATATTTTAGTTACAAGGAGCGCCAGGATGGTCAAAGCCCATCAACAGTGGAACGTACAAGCAGCATGTCTTTAGCTGCCATGTTATCTTGCTTTGAGGCACCAGGACTTCACAGGCTGTTTGTGGCCTCAGCTCTGGACATTGGCTTAAAGATGAATCTATCCCTAAGCCAGTCATGGACCTTGCCACAAATCACGTAGCCCTAGGACAGACTCTCGATTTATTTTTATATCAATTTATTAATATTAATTATTGCCTGCAAGTACCGCATCAAGTTGGTCCTCAGCAACAAATGTCTGTTACGGATAAATTACTCTTCCTCAGGGACTTTATGTAGCAGCACAGAGTAAGAAGTGAAATCAGAAAAAACTGTTGAAATACTGAAACCTGATGGAAGGAAAGACACAAAATTTGTAGTGAGTACTTCCTGATTTGCTAGTTAGAGATGGTAGAGACCTTTACTGTCCCTGCCTTCATACTGTGAGGAGTGAAGAGGGAAGTACAAAGGAGGATGCCTTCAGCTTCTTATCCATTTAGACTTGCTCATCTAATAGGCTACTTCCCTCACTGGCTTCATTTCATGGTTTCCTTCCTCTGGACTAGTGCAGAACAATCTTTGTACATTTTTGACAACACTTTTCTTCCTGGAAGAATATTTTACCTTCAAGTGGGCGCAAAGGAACAGATGTTGGTAGATGTTATATGAAAGCTGTTTCTCTCATGAGGCATGTCTTAGTTACTTTTCATTCGTTGTTGAGACAAAATATCTGGTGCCCAAAGTTAGGGAAGGAAAGGTTTATTTCTTACAGTACTTGGAGTTTCAGCCCATACTCAGCTGGCTCCAAGGCAGGGTGGCAAGGTGGGCTGCATTTCATGGCAGCCCCAAACTGCAAGGTGGAACCTGGTGAGAGAGAGAGAGAGAGAGAAAGAGAGAGACATCTTTTTCTGAGTTACATCCTATGCTGGCTCCACCCCTAGGCAGGTATAGCAATCACACCACCAATCCGAGTGCTAGACAATGAACCAATTACAAATGCTAGATTTGGTTGGCTCCATAATTCATGAGGCTTGGAGGCCACCGACATAAACCATGGCAAGGCATGTTTGGAAAATAGTGGGTTAACAAAAACAAATATGTTTGTTGACAGTGATTTTTTTTCCAAATCACTTAAAAATTGGTGTGCTCAGTGAATCTGCAAGAGATATCCATAGTTTGGAGCATTTTCCCCAAGTTTCTGACTCCAGTCCCCCCTCCCCATGCTCGGGATCGAACCTGTAGCTTCACACATGCAAAGCACAGGCTTTGCACTGAGTGACATCCCCAGCCCCTCTCCTGGGTTTTCAGTGATGGAAAGCATTCCATTTGACATAAATCATGAGGAAAACTTACTGGCTCATAGATACATGAAGCCCCAGCTCGATTGAATCCAGAGGCCTCACGCGATGTCACCAGTGTTTGTCTCCCTCTTTCTCTCTCCATCTTGGCTTAACTTCTCTCTGAGTTGGCTTTATTTCTGTAGAGTCTTTCTCAATGTGGTGGTCCTTGGCCTCTCCAAGATTACATCATACTCACAACTATAAATATAAATCTTACTTTGGAAAAATCCCCACTGGGGAACAGAACATATTTTAAGTGAATCATTATGGAATTGGAAATATTTAAATCTTAAACAATTAAGTTAAATTGATAAGAATTAAAATATAATTTCTGAATACCCTGTTTTTACATAAAAGTTTTCTTAATGACAACCTATGATACCAGGGCATGCTTTTAAAAGATAATGTGTAATTGCCTAGTGGAAGCTGTTGTTGAGAAACACTAATGTGTTTGGAAACTTGATTGGTTTCCCAATTCCCTGACATTCCCCTCACCCCAAATTAGTGCTTTATAATTTATAGTGTTTTCTTACTGCTTTCAAAGTTCATAGGGGCCACTCTGAGTTAATGAAATAAGTTATCAACACACCGAGATGGAATCTTTTAAAAAATCTGAGGCTATTACTCCTTATAACCTCTGCTTGTGAAACTATTTTAACTGATTTTTGCTAGAAAACTACAGAAAATGTATCTAGTCACAAACTTTTATTAGTTTTCAACTTGTTATAAATTGATGACTAGATTCTAGCTCGGTTTCACAGCATTCTTCATTAGTGACTCGAATTGGTTCTAAATCATCAGTATCACCACGCTGGTAGGAATTGCTGAGCAGTCAATATGAAAGAGACTTCACTTTAATTGGCCTGCTCATAATCCTTTTCATTTTCCAATGCATAAAGGTAATGACTATTTTTATACAGAGGATATTCAGGGGGATTTTGATTTTTGTAACCTAAAAAAAAAAAAAAGATTCCGGCACATAAGAAATTAAATTCCCTAGAGAATGCTAATTTCTCTTTTTACTTATTTACCTTGTCCTCATGGTCAGCCAGGAAGAGGACTGTAATGAAAGCAAAATCATCAGGGATTTTTATAACTGGGATCCCAAACGCTTCTGTTAACTCATTCGATTATGCTATTTGGCATTCACTGATGACCATATCCAGAGAGATTTCAATAATCTTCAGCAATTTCTGTGTCATTAAAAGAGACCCTGCCACACTCAAAACAGCAGCCAAATACTACTTTTTTCATTGCTTAAAATCTGTCTACATGAAATCCATATGTGTACCTTCTTTGAACATTTATCACATAGAACATTCTGCAAGATAACAGAGCGAGTAAAATGGATTTCTTTGTCTCAATCCCTTTAAGTAAAATGCTTAAACTTTCTTCCACACTGAAA
This sequence comes from Dolichotis patagonum, assembly GCA_004027295.1. NCBI lineage: Eukaryota > Metazoa > Chordata > Mammalia > Rodentia > Caviidae > Dolichotis > Dolichotis patagonum. The sequence goes on along the minus strand of PVJX010011223.1, from coordinate 31,491 downwards.
CACTGTTAGGCAAGGGCTAAAATAAAACACTAAAGGATTAATTCAGGCTTTGTCATTTAATACTCCGAATGACTATGTAAGAGGTAGCATTTGCAAACTCCACTTTTACAGAGGAGGAAACTGAGGCATAAGGAGATTAAATTGCACAGCTAACAGAGCATCAGCAACTTCAGCATCAGTGATACTAATCCCTGCAGTGGTTGTGTGTTTCACCTTTCAGGAAATCACTTGACAATAGAACACAATCACCGTGGGAATAGATTCTCCTGCAGTCTAAGACAGCCCCTTCAACACACTGTATTTTGACTTTTGCATGTCTTTTGTTTGCTTCACTTGGGTTTAAAATACTTTAACAAAGCTCCCATAAATAAGAGAAACAAGTAAATAAAAATCTCATATTTGTACTGTTACACTAATAAGCTTAATAACAATAATCCACAAACATCTGCAATCATAAAATAAAAACTTCATTACCATTTCAATGCAGTCACTGCAAATCCTCAGGTTAGCCAGTGCGCCAGCTGTGTACTGGTGCTTCCTAACACAAAACAGCAATTCATTCCAAATTACCACTCTCTGTTAGTGACTCTTGCTCCCTGGCTCCAGTCCCAAACACTCCTGCTGTTCAGGTCTATTGTTTCTCCTCACCAGAAGGCTTTTATTTCCTGGGAAAACTTGAAGGATTGTCTTGTGAAAAACTAGGCTAATTTTCTAGGTTCTGATTTGCCATTATTTGTCCTCCAGCTTTCCGGACATATATAGCTTTCCCTTTCCTTCTGTCCAGTGGCATTTAATCAACCGTTGTGAAAGGTGTTTAGAGTACTTGACTGCAAGAATGAAGTTGAAGGACTTAACAACGCTTATTCTCTTTTCTGACCTTGTAGAATGAAGTAGTCCATGATTCAGATAATGAGCTTCTGTTTCTCTATAGGAGCTGCGGAGTTGAGAAAACTCCCTCTCCATCCTGCCTCCTGTGGGCCTCTCAATCATCAAATTCCATATCAAATTACAGAGAGCTTCTCCCTGACAGTTTATGGCTTTGGAATGGCAGGTTAAAAACCAGACTGGTGGAAAATGAAGACTGGTTTTTGAGCCACATGTAACACACATACCAGCTTATAGAAACTTTATACTACTTAAGAGATTCTACTTAATGAGTAGTTTATTTTTATGGTGCAATATATAAATCTATTCCCCTTCATCTGGAGCTTAAACTTTTGCAGTCCTGAACACAACTGAAGAAAGGAATGAGAATATATTTGATCTTAGCCTTATTGATAGTACACAAGATTTCAGGAAAACGTTGTCTTTTGGATTAACTCTTGCAGGGCAGGGTCATAACAGGAAGTTTGCTCTTTAGGTTACAGAAACCTTGCTGGCAAAATAGAGCCCACTTAAGTATTTCTTCTACTTATAATTTCCAATAAGGTGTAAGAAAAAATATTAGAAGTGTACATTTTTGGTATTATCTTCTACTGTGTTGTCATAACCATTACTGTATATTGGTGACCTTACATTACTTTTTCAGGGATCCTGGGGTCTATTTATTGCTACCATTTTAGATCTTCATCTGAGATACTTCATTGGAGCAGGTAGATTCTCTACTGGAACTGAGAGTGTGTTCCAGGCTCACCCTCCCCTTGAATTATAGCAGCTGATTAAACCTGAGGCTAACTCTCATAGCATGCACCATATGAATCTATTCTGTGAGGACGCCTCTGCTTGGCATTACCAGTGAAACAGAGCTGCTCTGCCTGCTATTGAAGGCAACTCTGCTGACGGGAAAAGCGGTAGCGGCCCAAGACACTACACATCTTCAGCAGTCTGTGAGACAAAGGCTTCTTATTATGTGATGGACTTACAAAAATAAGAAAGAAGAAGGGTCTGTTTGTAGGATTCTGTTATACATTTCAGAGTTGGCTATTAAGGCAAGATGGTAATAAACGTGGTTCATTTATATAGGTGAGCTCATTAAACAGCCTTTGCAATGGCTGTTTTTAAATTTTTACAAAATATTTTACAAGGAAGTATATAGGCATTGTGACATGAAGACTATAAAGAGGACACTTTATAAAGCTTATGGATTTTAAGCACAAGAGCTAAGGGTGATCCTGGGCCTTTTTCTCCACAAATTCTTCTGTGTAGTCTTATCTTTGGCAGCTGGCAAATGTTGCTTGGCATAGGTTTCAGGATAGGAAAAGAAAATGACACCTGTTGATGAGGTTTAGCCACGAATCCACACACTGTGGAGAGTATTTTGTCAATTAGCTTCTAAAAATAGATTTAGGCTGAATGTTGGCCTTCTTTGGCATGGTTAGAGTCATCAAAGAATGCTGACTTGATCAACCTGTGTCACCCGAGTGCTTGTTTGTAGGAGCTCCCCACAAGTATGTTGTCTCATTTTGGAGGCATCTAGAAGGCTCCTATTGATTCTGAGATGATAGATTTTCACCATGTATGCAAGCCCACAGAAATCAGGTTCAACATGAAGAACTGAAAGCATTTATTTGGAAAGCAGTAAATGGAAACTTGTTTCACCACTTCAAGGTATTACACTGCAAAACACCACTGAAAATTTATCATTCTTGCTTAGATGGAGTGCACAGACTAGGTTCAAAACATACCATTTCTGAAAGGAAATAGCAGGGTTTACTGATTCTGAAGACCTGCAGTCAGGTGTCCATGCAGTGTCAGTATGAAATGAGAGACAGGTTCTGGGAGTCAGGAACAATTTACTCAGGGAATTGGTTATAAAATTCAAGGGCTCCAACTTTTTACAGGGTATAACATTTGATACCTGTGTAGACATAGGATAGAAATCATGAATAGCTGAATAACTCTTGCTGGGATAGTTAGAATTCTACATTAAAAACTAGTAGCTTCCTACAGGAAACAGAGTCCTCAGTCAAAGTCAAACAGGGCACAGACAGAGACACACATACGCGCGCACACACACACACACACAGGTTCAGGATTTTAATTTAGAGAATGTACACCTATTAAAATTGAAATATATTAAAACTTGTAGAAACAAGGTAATATTCTAGGAGTAATATATAATAAACAAATCAAGTAAAATCTATATTACTTAGTAATATACATTTTAATTCAGAGGACAGAATACCTTTAAGATACGACAGTTTAAGACAACATATGTTTTCAAGATAATCTTGATTAAGTAGGCAAATAATGTTGACATTTATAAAATATAGGATTAGGTTCAAATTTCCTATTTTCATGGTAACTGTTTCTGTAGCTTCGTATTTGGTTCGTCCTTTACTTTCTTCTCTTAACTTGCTGCTTTGACTTGTATTCTGAAAATGGGTGATAAGACCCTCTTAATGCTTCTTATTCTGACTTCTGGATAAGTAGATTACTTTACAGCGATCTTGTAGTCCAGGGACCAGATAAATTCCACTTTCATTAAGCTACTTTCTCATTTCTGGTGATGACATATTCTAATTTGAAGATCTTTCTCAACTTTTCTGCAATTTAAGGCTAGAATCAGCTAACAATCACTATAAAAAGGAAGATATATTGCTTGTCTGCCAAAGACAGTTTGGAAGTTAGGGGTAAAGGAAGAACTGGAAATGGGGTCCAAAAAAAGAGGGGATAATTAAAACCACCCTGATTAAATCCAGTATATTGAAATATTTCAACAAAATGAGACTGATCATTCATGCCCTGAAGGAAAATTGCCATTCCATTCTGGATGACATTCCTATTTTTGAGAGCTGAAAATTTGCTAAAGTAGTAGATTCATCCAAAATTAGCTTGTAAAATGCTTGCAGTAAGCAACATCTCCAAATTATGGTCAAATGGCATTTTGTATGGATATTCAGTGACAAAATAGCTCACATAGGTTAAAGTACAATTATAAAAATGGCTTCTATTTTTTCAGGAATTTATTACCAGGTTTTGCAAACTTAATATCATGTACTGATCTGGTATGAGCCAAAAAATAATATATTTTTGTGTCTGGCAAGGATATCCAGCTTCTGTACTTGAGAACCAAGGAAGGCTGTCCTTAAAACTATGTGAAATTTTTCAGAGAGCAAAATATTGCTAATGCTGTGACTAATCACTATCTTTACACTTTAGCAAATCATATATCCATACACTAAATGCCTGTATTGTGCAACTACCCATTGATAATAATTAAATGACATGCTCAATATTGGTTTAACAAAAGAGAAGAGCCCAAATAAATACATACATAAAGAATCACCAACACAAAACAACCTCCTAGTAAAGCAAATGATACCTAGTAAGGGTTTGATAAAAAAATCAGTGTGTTTCACTACTTTTGATGGTTGAAGGAGATTGGGATAAAGAAAAGTCAGAAGAAGTGAGGAGGTATTCAAGAGTCTTGTGGTTTTGAAAGTTCTCCGTGTCAAGGATAGAGCAGCATTAATCTGTCTTCATTATGCTGGATACATTGGTGAATCATGGGGAAAACTTCCAACATAGTCAGTTTGGTTTAGTGATGTGGTGAAAGTGCTTTGCTCATATGAATTTAATCCATCACCTGTTGTCTCCTGCTGTCCTGTACTTTTGGAGGGATTGAACCCAGGGCCTAGTGTATGCCAGCCAGGATCTTTACCGTTGATCTGTAACTCTAACTGTAGTATGTTTTTGTGGAGCTGAAGTATAAAACAAATGATGATGACTTTTTTGAAAGTATCTTTAAGTTTAACATGTTAGTAGATGGGATCAGAATAATTTTCCCTGTTGGTGCTTATATCTAAGAGCTCATGATGCCTTCATTTAACACAATCTGTTGGGAAATGATTTGGTTTTTTCACATTGATTCAGTTTAAGGTAAAACCCTAAACTAGATCAGAAACCATGGGAGTGTTCAAGCCTACATCACTCCTAATCTTTTAAGCAACCCTCCAAAGTCCTAGGCTTACAAAGTTAGATTCCAGTCTGGGTGAACTAACAAATATTCACTGTGGTCCTGCTTTGAAGAAAATCCAAAAGCAGTGAATCAGTTTCTCTGGTTCCTTTTGAGACTAAGTCAACTGAAGGAAGGTACTTTATAAACAGCAATGAGAATGCTGCCCCACCAATACAGCGTTTGTTTTTCTTCCTTTGGTATAACAGACTTGGAGAGTGTGAAGGATTGTCAAGGGTAGAATCCTTTTCTGTTCTCCTTTCAGTGACTCAATTCTGTGATCTGCTGAGTACTAGAATGTAGGCAGAAGTGTTGTCATTGAATGATGTCTCTTGCAACTCCGTGAGAAGCTCCAGTGACATGGGGACACCCTGATGGACCCAAGTGTTTCAGTCAACTGTCCCTGCTAAGCTTCCAGTAACATGAATGTGTGCCTTCTTGGATTCTTGCCCAGCCTGTTGTCTGGAAGAGTTCAATCCCAGTAGACAGGACATAGAATATAGGAACTTCCTAGCTAAATCTAGTTAGCCACTAGTATTATTGGCAAAGTAGCATTGTGGTTGCTGTTGCCACTAAATTTTAGGGTGGTTTTTATGCATCAAAACCAAAGAGACATTAACACTCTCCAAGATTGCTTTGCACTCAATAGCATGTACTTGTAACATGTCTTAATTTGGAGATACAAATTAAATTTTTTTTCTTTTTATGTCATTATTTTGAATGGATAAAAATCCATGTTGGGGCTATAGCAGTAAAACATACCACACACACTTAAATCACTGCAAAGGGGATGAAATCAAATGTCACGAAGACAGTGATTGACACTGAAAAAGCTCAGGGTGATTCTCTGCCACAGAGGTTGCAATGGTATCATCTGGTGATGGTAATGTGCCAGGACCATTGGAGAAGCTCACAGACTTCAAAATTCTGCTTAGATACTTTGAGTTGCATGTATAAGCCTTCATTCTTTTATTATTTTCATATTGAATTAAAAGCTCTTTTACATAAATATCATTTTCCTTGGTATCTGTTGATTTTTTTTGGACCATGAAATTTAGCAGGAAATTAAAAGCATGGAGATTTGCATAGTATAATGCTGAGTTATGCAAGTTTGAAATAAAACTTTATCTAATTTTGTCACAAAAATATGTGGTTTTTTTTCTTTTCTTTCTTTTTTTTTTTTGAAGCAGAAGGCCTGACAAGCTCACATTACTCACTTCCACATTTGTGAATGCCATCTCACTTTCCTCCTAAGATGATTCTGTTGCTCACCAGTTTGATCAGGAAGTAGAAAATGCATTTGCCAATAGCCTGGGGCAGGTGCCAGTTGCTTTTGGGCTCCTTTGACTGCCATGTACCTTCTGGAGAGGATGGGTTGCCAAGGAAGTAGTAGGAGTCAGGGAAGAGTCAAGGTCAGCAGATAATAGGCATGGCATTAATCCTACTGTGAATTAGCGGAGTTCACATCTTGGGAGAGAAGAATTAGACACAAGACCAAGAATTGAACTGGAACCCTCCAGGCCAGTATTGAACCTTACGGATTCTCATTTTTCTATCTATCTTATGCAAAAAGCAGTTAGCAAATTTTAAGAGAAGAAATCAGCCAGAAAGATGGTGGAGTTCATGTTTCTCATAACTAGAAGCAAAAAGAGCAGATCTCACATATGGTTCTCGGCTTTGGTTCAGGGCATTGTGTTGAGAGTACTGGTGCTAAAGTACAAGGTAAAGAAAAGTCAGGTAATAAAAGGAGAGGTAAAGTATCAACCCCAGAAAAACAGGCAGTAAGAATTAACTGCTTAAAAAGGATATCAGGAAAGATCATAGAGATAGAGAGACAGAGATAGAAATAGAGATAGAGAGAGAGATAGAGAGAGAGAGAGAGGGAGGGAGAGAAGGAGGGAGAGAGAGAGATTAGGTTTGAGATGTACACTTTGGAAAGATTGCTGGGCAAAAACTGCTAAAAATCATGATAAAGTTTTAAAATGTTATAATGTTATTTGTGGTCAGATTGTGAAAAAAGAGGGAACAGTGATAATCACCACAAATATCACAGGACTAGGACTCAGGAGGCCTGCAAGGCAGACCTAGCTTAGAAGCCTTTAGGACGTTATTTTACACCAAAATAGCAATGACAAACTCAGTACCAGTACAACTGAGCCCTTGTACTACATTAACAATTTTCGTTCACTTTCTACTGGATTGTTTGCTGTGTTCTTTATAGGAAGCTTCTGAGACAACTGGCCTGTGAATTACGCATTCACATCCTAAGGAATCCTGTCTTCTTTCGGTTGCAGTTTATAGCTGAGATCCTATCTAGTTCTGACTATGCTTCTTTTAGTTTTGAACTTAAGAATCAGAGTTATTTTCACAGCTGAGCTGGCTGTCAAACTTCAGTTTGCAAGAAGCTATTAGAAAGCTAGATTTATATGGTTATTGACTTTAGAAGTATGGGTGCAATTCTTGTTCTTATTGTGGAACTAAGGTTATTGAGCTTAGGAAAAAATCCCAATGCAATGTCCTTGAACCATTCTTTATGTGCCCAGGTGATAGAGGGCTTTATTATATGGAGAGGAGGTGAATGTTTACCAAGGAGGGTGGAGGATAAGAGTATATGGATTTCAACCTGTCTTTGGATGCTCCAACAAAGGGACTTATTGGGGGGTGAAGGACTCTTGATCTTTTGCTAAAATGTACAAATCTCTGCAGACAGAGGCACTGGCAATGATTTTTTTTTTTTTTTTTTTTTAGCAGCTTCTTGTGCTAGGCATAAAACACAGAGGGCAATTGTTCCATTTAGACTAAAAATATATTACTCTACATAAGTTATAGTGTAAACCTTGACATTATTTGTACCCTAAGAAGTCAAAATTATGTAGCTTTCCCCTTTCAAGTAAAGTGTTACAGTCTTCTGGCTGTTTAAGGAATGAAATTAGAACCTAGTTCTTTCGGTAAGGTTTGAATCGGATCAGATGGTCCCAAGCCCCCAGCCTGCTTGCCAGCAAAAGCAGTACTGTCTGCAGGGAACTTGGCTCTCAGCAGGGAGCTCAGGTTAGTACTGAAGCTGTCATGGACAAGCCCAGGAAAGAAGAAAAGATAGGACAAGGAATTTTGCACATCCAGGATACAGCTGGAGAATTTACATCAGACACTTCAAGGACTCTGCCTACTGAGATGCAAGACTATCAGAGAACTTTGACCACAGATGTGTATTGGGATCTTCCTACCTAGTGTCCCCTGCCTTCTCCCCATCCCTATAAAAGAGACACGCTTTGTTCACTGTGGGGTGAACTTGCCCTTATTGAGACCTTATTGTGCTCTCTGCCTGCACCCAGGGACAATGAATTCCATGCCTCGGTGCCTTCACACAAGGTGTGGTCTCTGCTGGGTTTTCCCCTTTCTCCCGTGTATGTTAGACTTTCTTCTTATCCATGGGAAGAAAAGGAAAGTTGACACTAGACACAGAGTAAATTTTGCTTTTATGCTTCTTAAATATATCATCGGTCTTATCAATATAGAGCTCTCAATATATTATTAAGAATCATTTTAATTATCACCACCTTTATTGCAACTCTAATAAATTTACTTCCGTCACATCTGTCATTGTTGCCTAGCACCAAAATACTTGAACTCTGACTTTTCCCAAGGCTGCTGTGAAGTTGGCATTATAACCCGTTTCACAGATGAGGATTTTTCCAGCCAGTGAATAAATGCAAAATATTGAACAACTGGTCTCACCAGTCAGTGCCTGACCTGTAAGGCTGCACAGATATTCTAGCCTTGGTAGTCTGAAAATGTAGTCCATATCTTCCCACACTTCTTTCTGGGTAAGACCAATTTTTTCTTAAATCTCAGTTTAAATATTACTTCCTCAAAGAGCTAGCCATTCCCCAAGGGTCTGTGCTAGTATTTCTTCTGCTTTTTCCCTTTAGCACTGTCCTTTTATGTAAAGCCATTCACACCTCTAAAAACTTATTTACACATTGTAAACAAAAAAAAAAACACTAAGTAAACACTGGAGTAGCGTTCTCTTAACTAATTCTCCTTGCAAAAGGTTAGACAAATCATTTTGTCTGTGGGCAATCTACGTTATCAGCAAGAGTAGATAGAGTTTGTATTTGCATTATGATTATAATTTTAAAAATACATTCTCAATTATATTAGCATGAAGGTGTGGTTCTTCAATTGCCATGAGTTAATGAGAATAGAACAGAGTGAATCTGACAAGTATATGGTGTGTCTGCGCCAAGTGAAGATCAAATAATGTCACAGTATTCCCCATCCACAGAGATTTACAGGCACTTGTATAGAAAACATGCAGGAGAAAAAACATTTTTAGTCACTCATTGTTGGTTTCAACAAATCATCTTGTATTACATTTAATTAATGATGCTAGGTTGAATTTTATTAGTGCTGAAGTTCTGTTATTTATCTCAGACTTAAAAAAATTTTTTTTACATCTTCCTGAAAGTTTCCACTGATGCCAGGCATTATGCTAAGTATTTTCCATACACTGTGACGTTCAGGATTCACAGTAATCCAGTGGTACAGGGATTATCATCCTCATCCCATAAGTGACAAGGAAGAAGAGGCTTAAGGAGGTTAAGGGACTCACTGAATGTCATACCACACCCAAGTGACAAAGTGGAGGGGTAGGTGGCACCAATGACAGCAAACTCTGGGCTCTTATTTTAAATTTTAATCTATGTTTATGTAACTGTTCAAGAGCTGAGGCATGTTTCCATATCCAATGTTATGTTTATTTGTTTTTATGTAACATTAGAGTAAATTAAATTGACACTAGCTACCTAAGGGAATTTGGGTTTTGCCTTCTCCAGAGCTGAGAAACACTGGATGAAAAAGTTATATCCATGTAGGGAGGGCCTGTGTTTCTCTTGCTCATAGCTGCGTTTCAATAGCTGGCAGTTTGACCACTGTTCAATACATATTAGGTTGTCAATAAACACTTGGAGAATGAAAGGGGCACGGAATTTGTCATCTTGAGAAATTTCCTTTCCCTAATCAATTCACCTGTGGGAGCCCATTTCCTAGGCTTTACCATGAATGAGCACTGGGCAGCTAACTTTTTTCCTCTCGCAGTGAAGTTGTTTAACACTGTGCCCGCTACTTCCGCTGTTTCTGACGGCACCCTTGGTGATCCCTAGTTTGCTCAGTCTTTCTGGGCCAGTCTTGCAGAACCCCCAGCAAAACAATAGACACATTGGTTTATGAAATGAATCATCTCTGGTCTCCTTTTCATACCAAACATTTTTCAAGTACTTTGTAATACGATCCAATTTTCCAAAACATTTCCAGCAACTTTCAGGAGCACACCTTGGCAACAACAGGCTTATATTATAACAGATGAAAACAGGATATGATAGCCCAGGAGATTCACTTGATACCACGTCATTTAAACCCCCAAATAAGATATAAAACAAAGTAGCCTTAATGTCTTTTAAACACATTAATATTGAGATACCTACTCTTGTAAAATATTATACCAGGAAACAAAACATTAAGAGAGACATAACAATAAAAGCTAGACAGTGTTTTTAAATCAAAAACATTCTTCCCTTTACTAGGTTGCTAGAACAGTCTGCACTGAAATAGTGAATTGACTTGCATCTCTATAGAGATAAAAAAAATCTAGACACACGGAAAGTCAGTAGACCTGGATTATATATTGACATATCATTTGTTTCTAGATACTTTTCTCAGTCTTATTTAATTATCACAAGTGTTTTTGTGACTTGATAACTAGAAGTTTTTTGTTAAAAAAAAACTAGAAAAGGCTATTACTTGTTTTGAAAACAATTTAAGTCATTTGATTGGCTTGTTGGCAACTAGACCCATTATTAACTGGTTACTTCAGAAGCTATCATTTGAGCTGGGTCAGCAGTGCATTGCCATTATTCCAGCTACGTGGGAGGCTGAGGCAGGAGGATCACAAGTTTGAGCACAGCTTGGACAACTTATCAAGACCCTGTTTCAAAACAAAACAAAACAAAACAAAACAAGAGAGAGAGAGAGAGAGAGAGAAGAAAGAAAAGGGTTGAGGATACAGCTCAGTGTTAAAGTGCTCTAGGTTTGATCCCCAGTATAAACAAAAAGGAACTAATTCCTTGTCAAATGGATTTAAGAATTCTCACCAGCCTGAGAGGCTGTCACAGAGGTGGCCCGAAGGTGAAGTGAACTAAGCCTCTCACGTTGCTCATCTACATCCATCAGTTGCTATAATGCATATATTGCTGTATGCTTGCCTATTTGGCATCTGTTAACTGATTTCGGCAATTCATACCATTGTATGACATCTAGATTGTGAAGATATTAAAAATTAAAGTATCAATGAAACAATGCGACAGAATGAAATATTGCATATAAAGAATTTTTTCTAAAATGTGTTCTTTCTTATCCTGTATGAATTAAATGTATAACAGATGGGCAGTAATATGGGTCCTCTGGTAGTAGGAGGCTGCCATTGTAACAAACACCTGTTCTGGGTATTATTCTTCCTCTGCTCTTCTTCATAGTACTGTAGTAGGGAAATCAGTTCAAAGGAAGTATTTCAAAAGAAATACAACAACTACAAAAGAAAGGCGTGAGCCATTGTATTTGTCATTGTGTTTTTATGTGGTTCTTGCACTACCTGGATCACAGCTGCAGGGCATTAAGATGACAGGGCCATCTGACGAGGGACAGTCCCAGATCAGTCTGCCACTTCCTGTCAGAGCTTGTGGGCAACGGCTTCATGTTTCCAAAGCTTAGCGCTCTTAGCTGTGATTTGGGGATTCACTGAGAAAATGTATGGGGTCCTCATAAAATAACATAGAAAAACATTAAGGAATTTAATTACAGCAGGATTCCCTAGAATGTGTCCCATGCTGGTAATGTGTAGTGAAAAATCAAAACAAAACACAACAAAACAAAACAAGACCCAAAGGCTTGAGTATTTCTCAAATATAGTTGCCCTGGTAACTCTGCCATTTATTAAATGTCAGAATTGCAAGGGATGTAGCTTGGTGGTAGAGCACTTGCCTAGCATGTGTGAGGTCCTCAGTTTGATTCACCACCACCATAAAAAAAAATTAGTATAATTTGGTTCAACCTAAACTGCCCATTGAAATCACTTGAAGGCTTGAAGGGCCTGGCAGAACTTGCCTGGACTGTCTTGGTATTTCTCAAGCCAGAATGGCCAGTGCAGATGCTGGAACATGTAACTCACCCAGAGAGATCTTCATAATTCTGCTATGGACCCTAGCTATTTGGGGAGGGTCTAGGACAGGCCACCCCCAAATCTATTCCTTTGCTATACTGATTATTTTTAATTTTTTTTTTTGGTACTGGGGATCGAACTCATGACCTCATGCTTGCCAGGCAGGCACTTATGCCGCTGAGCTAAATCTCCAGCCCCCATTACTGATTATTTTTAGTCAACAGCATTTGGAAACAGCAGAAGTTGCAAGGGTTTTCCAATTTCCTCTTTTCTACCTAAGAAGGAGTTGTAAAATTTCCCGTAAGTAAGATATCCTTGTACAGGGAGAGAAGAAAGCCCTTCTTACCAGAGACTGAGAATCAACACTAAAATGGATCTGTACAAACTTACCTTGCATTAATTTTCTTCAAAATATATCTTAGTTTCTTTCTTACAACTTAATGCCTCTAACCCAAAATGCTTTGTCAGATCTTTACAAATTTATCATTTCTCTGTCTGAAAGATAAGATTTCTACTTGTCACTTCTTTGGCATTTGTTTTCTTGCAAAGCCCCCCCCCCAACAAGTATATATAAAATATAACTGTGATCTGTAGGCTATTCTCCTGTTAGTTTATGATAGTTTAATTTTTAGGCCTAGATAGAGTTACTAAGGAAATAAGGGAGAAATTTTTCCTTCCCTAACATTATGAACATCTGCTCTACACAGAGAATTTGTGTAAGAATTATCTGGGGAACTTGTTATATATTCAGTTGTTTAAGCTCTTCCCCCAAAGATTGTGAAAGATTATGATGAAATAGATCTGAGATAGAAGCCTAGGAATCTACATTTTTTTCATAGGGCACAGCAGGTGATTCTGATGGAGTTTTGTGGACCAAATACTGAGAAACCTGGACCGGCAGTTGACATCTTTTGGTGTACATTAGATTCACCCCAGGAGCTCTTATGACCCATTGATGCTCAGGCATTGCCCATAATTTCTGATGTGATTGGTCCAGGGTGATGCCCTACTGTCACCAGGTGAACTTACCAGTTAGCCATGGCTGAGAACCATTGATGCAAGGACCCTAAACTGGCCAGACATGGGAATGGTTGAATAATTAAAGCACAGATTGTTAAACCCTGTTTCTAGAGAGTATTATTTAGAAGGATTAGGATTGAGGTTTTAATAATCCAATGAACTGATTTTCATCCTCAGCCAAGTTAGGGTTGAAAGGTTACTGATATCATGGATGAGCTGATGGTAGATTATCAAGCTGTGAAGCAGAACAGAGTTCTCTGGGGTGTTATTGAAGATTTGATGAAAAAAAGTACAGGACCGGAACAGTGGCAGGAAAAACCTGTAAGCATAGGGGAAGGAAGGGCTGTCTCAGTGGCTGAAGGATATTAATAGCTATAAAAGGAAGACAAAACAAGAATTAAGAAAGAGTCCTATACATCTTTTTCTATTTTGACATATTTACAGGGCCCTGGAACCTTAATAACCCCAATGGAGTTTTGAATCTGTGTTGTACTCAACCATTTTTAAAATGTATGTAATTTTTAAATTTTGAAAAGCAATAAAACTTAAAAATTTTAAAATATAAAAGTGCTTGGTTGGGGATACGGCTCAGTGATAGAGTTCTTGCCTTGCATGCACAAGGTCCTGGGTTTGATCCCCAGCACAAGACACACACACAAATAAAATAAAATAACAAATAAAAGTGTTGTGTTTAGTGCCTTTTTCTCAAGTATCTGTGGTTTTCTGCAGATTTTAAGTAGCATAGACTTAAGCTTAGTGTAGAACTTTATAGCTTTCTTTTTTAACTTTTGGATTAGTATGAATAAAAATTGGTGTATATGTATGCATATTACATAAATTCTTTATCCACTGCTAAACTTTACAATGATTTCAGAATTTGTAGATTTTTAAAAGCATGTGGCTGTACACTATGTCCAGTAATTAGAATAATTACATCTAATAATTACATTATGTTCTCTATGTGTACAATTCCTAGGGCGACTTTCTGTAGTTCTAAAACTTTCTGGAAATGCCAATAAACATTCTCCATTATGGCATATTTAGAGTCAATTGAAATATCTAATTTCCAGATTTCTGTAACAGAATTGATGCTAAATATATTTTTCAAAGGAAATTTTGAGAACTCAGCATCCTCAGAGGAATTAAAAATTTATATTGATCTGATGTGAAATTCTTCATGATGAATTCTCAGAGTTTGAAGTGGTTAACTCAGTGATTCAGTGGTTAAGATTTCAAACATTTTTCCTTCACTCTGAATGAATCTATTAAATTGCCTATTTAAATCCACCATAACAGAACATGTTTCATTGAACTCCCTTTGGTTGAATGGGCCACTGAATTGAATATTTCCTGCAGTAGAGGGACTCAAGCACAAAAGTTGTCTTCATACCTGGCCATACTTTTCTTAGTCTCTGGAATGTAGACATCTGGAGGACCTTCTTTGACATTCTCTAATCTTCATTCCCGCCTGTCCTAATCCTACCGCTCCCCCCTCAAAATCAAAGTGTTACCCAATCTCTCCAAAAGGGTTTGGATCAGAGTTGGGGAATCTGTGACTCCCTGAAGTCACAGGCTCATTAGAAAAGGATTCTCTCCCAGATGGCCTCTGCAGGAGCCCTGAGTGCTATTTTCATGTTATTTAGACCTAATTCTATTTATATCAGTTTTGTGGTCTATGGCGTGTTTGGAAAACATTAGTGGAAACTGCCAACCTCACCGTTATTGGAAATGTGAAGGATGGAAAAATTAGGCTTTTAAAAAAAAACCCCAAAACCCCCCTGTATTTTGGTTTCTAAGGATTCTCCCTGTGAACATGTGAATATTTTCCAGTTTTGTGGTGGAGGAAAAGCAAAAACGTAGACTTTTTTTTTAGGTTTTGGGTCCTACCCTGAAAATTTCCAGTTTAAATGTCTCTCAGTGTTTGCGCATTTTAGGCTTGAGAATGGTGATGTTTGTTTAGGTCTGTGGTTTTAGGGCAGAAAGTTTTTTTTTTAATGAATCAGATTCAGTTTTTATATTGATAGGAAATAAGCTTCTCGATTCTGTTACTTTCAACAAAATAGCTGACTACAGCTCTATAGTAATACATATAGATATAAAAAATCCAGTTGAGAAACTGCCAAGTATATTGGATTGAATGTTGTTGCAAAACAAGGCAGAAAGAAAGATTCTGTTCTTCTATTTACTGGGTGACTTTACCCAATGAATAGGGCAAACAGGTTTTCTCTAGCTATGGATCCTTCATTGCTATTGATAAATTTTAAATATGATCCACAAGTTCCTTGTTATCTATTACTCTGCTTTCTAATTTCTCTGTATTCACTTACTCTTGTGATACATATGTTATTTAAAAACCCAATGAGATGGACAGGAGTCTTGGGGATCCTCTACTCCAATATTTTACAGAAGAGAAAACTAGATCCAAGGTCATTCAGCAATTTGCCCAATGTCACATGGTTAGTTTGTGTTGGAATTAGGATTGACACCCCTGGAAAGGATTTTTTTCCCAGACAGAGTATTCCCTCTTCATATGAGGCATCACAATTGTAGTCTAATTCCTCATGCCCTGACCCTCTGCTTGTACCAGAAAGAGCATGCTCAGTAAAAGGACAGAGAGGGAAAGATAAGGAACTGTTGTTTAGCCCAGTGTGTAAGAGCTACTTTCTCTCATCAGCCTTCCAGAAAGGAGTGACTTATGGAACTTTGAAAACCTTGCCAGTTAGGAAGGGGATTTCAGAATGGCCTCTCCTCTCTTCCCATCTCCTCGGATATTAAAGTGGATTCTGTGTGTGATATGTTAATTCACGTGGCTCCTGTGTGGGCACAGAATTTACAGAAGGTGGGAGAGACAGATCGTTTTAACAGTGACGTTAAAGACATAAACACAAGTATGTAGCTCTGTTCACAGACTTTATAGTCTTTGGGACTAGTCACTTTGTTTACTGCTCTACCCTCTCTTCTTAAAATACTGCCCAGATGCACAGTGGATTTTAGTAAATATTTGTCGAGTGAATAAAAGAATGAAAGAAATGACCCAGTTGCAAGCACTTTTATACACATTAAAACAAACTAACGCATATGCAGAATAGGCATCTTTCTCCTACCACCTTGACTTTCCTAACCCTCGTCCCTTCTGGCGCTCTGGTAATAATACTCTAAGATGACAATGATAGCATGCATTCTCTGGTTATTAAGATGCAATCAACTCCTCTGCAGTCATGTATCTCTGCTTACATTTGAAGTAAGAAATTGTAATTCCTCTAAACTGGAACTGCAGTGACCTTTGATGGGGTCCTACTTTTCCTAGCAATGCTCTTACATTTTAACCCTCTACTGTTCAAACTAAAGTCACTGGTTTTCTCCATTTGGAGCATTGTTCCTTATTTTTGTAGGAAGTTTATTTTTTACTTCTGTGCCCAACAAAAAATGGAAAAGCAATCAAATCATCTCAGTTTTGTTTAAGGAACTAGTTACTGCTTTAGAAAGGTATGTTGTGAATATGAGGGACAGATAACTCAAGGAGAATTTCCAAAACTACCACCAGAAATCACATCTATGTCAGCTGACTTTTGACAAAGTTCTGGAAAAACAAAGCATTTTACTTTTGCTACTATTGTATCAGCTTTTTGGATATTAATTTCTCATACTTAGAGTAATGTAAGATGATACTACACTTTGAATTTAAAACAGTTTTAAATCTTCAAGAATACTGATACTCTAGAAATTGCCAGAAACCAAGAAAGAGAGTAAAGACATTTGACTGACAGGTAAATGAGTCAGTGTTAGAGTTGCCTCTCATGGAATCCTGCCCACCTTTATTTTTGGCTAGGAATGCAACATAGGTACCCATGAATACAAAAGAGCACAAATCTTTCAAACTGTTGTAGAAAAGTTGGAAAAAGTCATCATGCTAACTGTCCCATTGCAAGATATTCCTGGCACCCAGGTTCATGGTAATGTTTTCATATGCACAGGAAGTTCAGAGTCCTTTTCTAGAGTACTAGAAATATAAATGTGAGCCAAATATGTACTTCAAATTTTTCTAATAGCTGCATTAAAAAGTAGATGAATTTGATTTTAATAGTATATTTTATTTAATTTTTTACCCCAGAAATATTCACTTCAACATATTCAAAACATAAAAACTATTCACAAAATATTTTGTATATTTTATTTCATACCACATAGTTGAAATGCATTTTTTGTATTGAAATACATTTATATGCATTGAGATATATTTTGTATTTATTTTATACATACAGCAATCTTACTTTGGACCAGGTACAGTTTAAACATGCAATAGCACACAGTGGGTGGCCACCACATTGAACAGTACAGTAGTAGAGTCAGGATTCAGTATGGCTGATGTAAATTGCATAGTTAAAGGATACTAATACCAGGTTGTTCTGTTACTCTATTTGCATTGCACAGCAACTCTGAATTTCTTCACCTATAAAGGTGAAAATTTCAAGTTTAGTGATAGTAAATAAATTACCGAATCTTGGCAGAGACATTTTCCTTCCGTTATGTGGTCTTCCAGTAGTTCTTATCCAAGACGTCTGCATTGCTTCAGGGATTCTGGCAGAAAATGGGCTTTAGAGAGCAGAAGACGTTGGAACGCTGACAGGTAAAGTCAACTGTATAGTCAGTTGTTCAACAGAGTATCAGAGGGTTGGTTTAATGATCAATGACCCAGTACAGCAAACAATGCCAGTTAAAAATGAAGAGTGTGGGCTCTGTAAGAAGAGATCATTTGCTAGCGGTTGAGATCCATCAGCCTCTGGATAAAGAGACAACAACAAACATAATTTCACTTAGTCATAGAACATGTTGACCACACAATGACAGACATTATGTTGGGTACACAAAGTCATCCAGAGCAGCTTTCTGACGCTCGCCAATAAATAAGTAATTGCAGTACCATTCAGTACGTTTCATTTCAGAGCTATGAATGAGATTCTGTGGGAGCACAGAGAAAACTTATCTTTGCTTAAAAAAGAGGAGTTGCTGTTTGAACTGAATCTTGAAGGAAAGATACTAGAAGACAAGGTGAGAGAAGCTTGTTTCAGGCAAAGAGATCAGCAGATAATAATGAGGCTAACACTTATGTAGAGCTTACATGGATCAGGTACCCTTCCAAGGAATGTACATATGTGTTCTTTCTAATCTGATTCTCAGAACAACCTTATTAGAGATTTGATTTTTAAATGTGATATGAAGAGCAACTGGGGACCCCACTATCCCCTTATGGCCTCATTTATGGTACTCCAATCAAACTCGGCCTCCGGAATGCTGGGTGAGCTCCTTGGCCCACTTTAGCTATACTCCCAGTCCTTTGGCCATTCAAAATATGACTTTCTTTACATTTGAAAACCTTATCACTCTGAGTTCTGTGTGTAAAAACAGAAATAAACATGCATATTAGTGTACTGCTGTATTGGTCTAGGAGAGAAATGATGAGATTTGGACAGGGAATTTCTGGAAGAATGTCTAGATTTGTATGATTGAGTAGAAAAATTTGAAATCAACAGGGCTACATTGCATAATGCTTAAAGGAGAAGGAAAAGTAGTGGATAAAATTCAGTGCTGGCCACCCAAGGTATGTTAGTGAAATGGGTAAAAGCCACTTAATCAGTTCTTTTATCACCCATGTCCTGGAAAAGAAGCCAAAAAGAATATACTATTCTTCAACATTTCTCAAAGCCCATATGAGGAAAGGAATTTAAAACAAAAGACATTTATATTGTTTTTTAAATGACCACAATAAATCTGCTGCAGAAATAGAGTATTTTGGTCTCTGAAGAATTATATCTCCCAGTTCTTTCTTAGCTGACAGCTCTCTTATTTCTGCCACCATTGCTTGAGTGAGTTCATTTTTCCAGGAAGGTGTTATCAGTTAGAATACTGTCCGTTGAAAGAATCAGCAGATCCTATTTAACTGGGCCTATAACACTGTAAAGTCCAGAAGGAGATCTTGCTTTTGGAAAGGGTTGGCTTAGTGGTGTATCAAGGTGACAAGTGACTTGGTTTCTTTCTAGCCCTCTGTCTTGAGATAGTTCTTAACAGCTTCCAAAGCCATTTCTTTCCTCTTCATATTGGGAATATTTGTGTCCCAGAATATATGATGAAATCCTAAGGTTCGCTCAGACCGTTATAAGTTTATGTATGCATCTATGAAACCATCACGCATAGTAGGGAGATTCAGTCCTCTGGATCTAGGGCCTTGGATCAATCTCACATACTTCATATGGCTCAGAATGGGTAAAGCAGGAGGTTGACTTCTCATTGAACATTTGGAATTCTTTTGCCAGAAGGGAGAATAAAAGTAGGTAACAAAAATATCTCTTCACTAATTCCTAGATCCAAGTACCACCTTCTAATAATCATTTTACTTTATCTCTCTGCATTATGTGACACTGTTTGCTCTTCTTTGCAAGAATCTCTGGTTCATTTACTGATACAGCTCCCATTCAGTTCTGGGCACCTCTATGACTGTGGTGTTCACTTTTAGGAAGATGATCTCTCTGGTTGGTCTTGAATGATAGCTTTCCTAAGATTCTGTTTTTAGCTTTGTTTTCTTCTACTGTCTCCTGACGTAAGTAGACCTAAGATTTCACTCAGCAGTATAGAGATCCATGATGCAGATTCCATAAATCTGTAAATTACTGTCTTAGTTACTTTTTACTCATCACTGAGACAAAATACCTGATGCCCCTAGTTGGGAAAGGAAAGATTTATTTCTTACAGTTTTTGGAGGGTTCAGTCCACACTCAGTTGGCTCCAAGGCAGGGTGGCATGGCGGGGCCGCAGTTCATGGCGGCTGCAAACCACAAGCAGAACCAGCAAGAGAGAGACACCCCTTCTTCCTACCATTATACCACATCCTGGCTCCACCCCCTAGGAGGGTGTAGCACTGACACCACCAATCCAAGCACTAGACAATGAACCAATCACAAATGCACAATGCAAATACATGAGGCCTGGGGGCCACTGACATAAATCATGACAATTACCCAAGTAGAACTTCTGAGTGTGAGAACCTTGAAGAAATTGTATAAACATTATGCATATGTATACATATGGGAAATTAACAGCTTCCATTATTTTTTCAAAATGACTCAATAGCAAAAGTTGGAAAATCGCTATTACTTATATCATTATTATTATGCTCAAAGTAACAATTCTCTTCAGACTTCTGTCTTTTGTACTCTGTCTTCTGCCAGATGTCTGGCAGGCAGCTCACTGTTTTAGGTTAAATAGGGCTAAGAAATAATTCCTGTTCACCAGTAGTTTACAGTTTAGTAAATCATACTGATACACTTTAAATTCAATATTTATTTCCCTAAGCCTCTTCTCTTGTATTTACCATTTTACTTAAGGCCCACAGTTGAGCTTTCTGTGCAGATAAATTCCAGGACTCATCCTAGTGCATGATCCCTAGCAGGGGCTAGAGGAGTTTGCTCTCTCTCAACTACTCTGTAGATGGAGTGTTTATATTTTATACTATAGTGTAATTTTACATTTAAAAACAATTCTTCTGGTTTTGTAATACAAATTATCATGATAAAATTTGACAAAATATTTTCAGACTAGTAGGAAAATCTGAAAAGAAGTGATTTTCAAGTATGCTGGGATGGGGCATGTTCCATTAGACAGGTAATCAAGAATTTTGCTAAGGTGGGATAGCATAAGATTTCTGTATTTATTTGAAAGATGGCTTATATTTAATAATGAATAATGAATAATAATGAATAAATTTAATAATGAATAATGAATAAAAGAACTGCTGGGATACTCCCTAACCCTCAAAGAGCATATGTTATCTTTGACTAAAGCCCATCTTCCTTACTTTTCAGATCTTTCACAAGTTTTTTTTCCTATCTTTCTACTTCTATTGCTGTCACCAGAGTCTCAGGCCCCTCTGCAGTGTCATTCCCTGGGTTCACTGTGGTTCTGCATTCAATCTTTTCTTTCCCTGTATCCTATGCAAGAAATAAGAATGGTCTTTTAAAATCAGAAATCTGTTTTTTTAAATGCTGGTGGCTATATCATCAGATGATTTAGTGTTTTCAAGAAAAAAATATTTGGGCTCTTTAGCACATTGCATTGTTTTTTGGGGGAAGGTTTAACATAGTGCTTTGGGGAAGACACTGATGTGGGGTAAAGCTAAACTGTTCTCCAGTCCTTTTTTGGATTGGTTTAAAGACTTTCAGTACTCTGACCTTTCCTACCCTTCCACTTTTGTTCTTTCACCTCTCTCTCTCCTCATTTAAAGTCTGTATATTCCTGAACTCCTGAGATGCTGTGTTCAAAGCAGTCTTTTCCTCCAAACTTCTCTCAGTTCTCTGGTCTCTACCCATTATAACATATTTTTTTTCACATTATCAGTTCCCTTCAGAACATGGTGATTGGCTATGGTGATCTTGTAGCAAATCGCTCATCTACACAAACAATATTTTTATCAATTTTTATTCAATGTGCAAAGAAGTCCTTGCTGGGTATTGATTTTTTGAACTCGACAGATGTGCACTTACTGCTTCAGCTATGCACACTGAACACATACGAAGTGTTATCCTTTTTCTTTTTCGCCTTTTACCATATTTAGAAACAAGGTTCTGCATCCTGAAATTTTAAAATAGAACTACAAAACATTATCATTTATTTACTGTCGGGCGGGCATGTTTTGTTTCTTATCAGTCTTAAACTCTAAAAGAATTACTGAAGTCTCATATCCCTTGATCTGACACTTTAAGAGTTAGGAACAGTCACAGACTACAGCTGAGAGATAAGATGTAGATTAAAAGAACCATTAACTCACAATGGCATTAGAAAAAAGATCATGTGTTGAATTCAATTTGGATGCAGTTAAAAGAGCCAAGAAAAGTGGGAGGTGAAAGGCTATAAATAGTTTTTAGTGCCCTGAAATTCAACTTTTTCCCCTGGAGCAGCAACAGAGGAATCTCAACACTAAAGAGGAGGTAATTTGTTAGCCTCTCTTCTCTGCTTCACGAAGCACTAAATTTCTGTTGCTTTCTGCAGGCGCACATCCCACCTCTGTGGCATTGTGGGTGCTTGCCTGGTTTGCTCCACCTCCTTTCCCTTCTCTCAGGGGAGATTCGGGGATCAGGCCAAGAAGCCCAGACCATGTTCCCACACAAGCTGGCTGCTCTGACGACCCACAGCCCTGCTGACTTAAATTGCAAAGATGAACCAGGATTTAGGAACTACTGCTTGACTTGAAGGCCCAGAAAATCATACATTGCAAGACTGAAGACAGGTCATTTAAGAACGTCCACATCAATGACTGGCCCAAGTTCTTTGGAAAGTGTCCTTTCAAGATTCAACAGCCACCAGAGGCTATCAACTGACTTCTTGGCTTAGCTGTTAGACTTGAACATGCAGATGTTGCCAAAAATTATAAGGACTTAGCAAGTTTGCTGATAATGAAAGTAAAAATACAGAGCCACTTACCAATTTGGACATAAATAAGACTGGTGCAATCCTTTTGCCTAACCTTGCAATTCAGCATCATTGATTAGCTGCTTATGCTTTAGGGAGTTGCATTTTGGTTTGGGATGCAGTTGATAACAAAAATCAAACAAAAGCGGGCTGGGGTTGGGGTGTATTTCCCCGGTATCACTTTGCCTATCATGTGCCTGGCTCTGGGTTTTGTCCCCAGCACCACTATGAGAAGGTTTGTCTGTTGCTTTATATTCTTGGTTTGACACAGGAAATGCAGTTCTTAATGAAGCTGCTCAAAGTCTGTGCTTGTTGCTTGTGGAAAAGCTCAGAGAACCCCAGGCAAAAACCAATGAAGGCACAGTAGCTGGAAGAAGTTATTGCTGATACAAGGTCAGGCCACAGAAGGGGAGAAGCTGGAGGATGAACACGTTAGAAATTTTGCTTCTTACCTCTTCAGTACAATTGGGACCATGTACTCTTCTGGTGTGTGTTTGGAAACCAAATGCCACACTTTCAGGGGAGGAATCCCAGAAAAGTGATTATGTTCTAGGAATTTGTTTAACTATTTTTTCCTAGTGCTGTGCCTTCTCAGGGGGGGCCTTGCTAATTATGTTAATTTTCCTAGAGTTGGGAGGGAGATAATATTAAAACCTTATAAGAACTTCCTTTGAGCCGTACATGTTCTAAGCACTTGCATGTACTTACCTTTGTTTTAGAGCTGAAAATACTGAGGTACACAGAGGTACAAAAACTTTTCCAAGGAATTTGGTTTAATATTTGAGTATGGAAAAGTCCATGCTATTAACCACTCCAGAATGGGAAGGAAAGTTATATATATATATATACACACAGCACTGTATTGCCGAGCTGTATCTCTGGCTCCTAAAGGCACTTTCATTTTGCTTTAGTTTGGTTTTACCTCACGTTCCCCACAAATTTTTAAAATTTTTCAGCTTTGGGGGTTGAACCCAAGGCTTTTGCACTGTGGTATATCCCCAGCACTCTTTGCCCATTTTATTTTGAGGCAGGTTCTCACCAAGATGCTAAAGTGTCCAGGTTGAGCCTGAAGTTGTGATTCTCTTGCCTCAGCCTCTCGGAGCACTGGGATTACAGCTGTGCACCACCACACCTGACAAGACGGGCAGTTTTATAAGAAGTACTCATATTTTATAATTGGTCTTACTGTTTTCGTTATCTCTCCTGCTTTATAACCTTTTGGATTCCAGATAGATAGATCTGAGCAAAGTAGGATGTCTTGGGCATAGGTGCAAGTTAGAATTGCTGACAAATTTCATGTAACCAGAGCCTAGCTCATCTGTGGACCAGTGTGCGGCTTCCTTCCTCGTCCCTGGCAAAGGCTAGAAGCCAGACCAGGTGGAGAGCTCAGCTAGGTGATGAAGTTGAAGGGCGGAGGGGTGGAAGGATGCAGGTCTGCAGCAGAGCAGGGTGGTAGAGGCAGCTGGAACAGCCTGGAATAAGGCCCTGGGCCAGTTAACACAGTGCCACCATTTGTTATGTGGTGACATTAGCAGTGAACAGAGAGAAACCCAGGAGGGACATAGATTTGGCATGAAAAAAATGTTCTGGAGTCTGTGCAAAACAAAAGGCAGTTATAAAACATACATTTTTGAATCATGGTGTTACACTGGGGCCACTGAAAAATTACTATTATCTAGTATCAAGGAAGACAAATGTAGGGAAAAAGGGTAAAAAAGGATATGTATCCAAAGATTCTCATTGTAGCACTGTTCAACAAAATAGTGAAAGGGTTACAAATTGTTTAAATGTTCTGCAATAATGGAAATTATAAGTAAAACCAGAAAGTATCACCTGGTTTAATATTCTGCTTCCATTAAAGTGATAATTATTATAAAGATTATTGAACAATGAAATCATACTTAAAATACTGTAAGTAAAAGAAGCTGAGTATAGAAAAGAAGACTCTATTATGGCTATATTTAAAATTATGTTGGTAGACAGGGACTGGAAGGCAGCACAAAAATATGAAAAATTGAGAATTTGGCTGCGGTTGTGAACAATTTTTTTTTAACTTTGATCTATGCTTTTACTAGCATACTGCAGCGAAGGAGGAGGTAGAATTTCAAACAGAGTACAGAATACATGCAGAAGCAGAGTTGAAAGAAAGTTGCAGGTAGGGTCATGAAAACTTACGAACTTCCAAGCTGAAATTTTCTTTTCCCACTCCTTTCACCTTGTTAGGGGAGGTTATCATTCATTTAGTCCCCTGGAGTGCAGACTTGGGAGTCTTCTAGATACTTCCATGGAAAACACATACTAATCACACACTAGTCAGATTCTAACCGAGGAACTGCCAGGAAGTCGATCCTCTTGTCTTCTTTCTCTTTGCTATCACCTGAGGCCAGGCCCATATCTACTCTTATCTAGATTCATTTTCCCTGGCCACCAACCTTCTCTCTCTTTCATTCTGTCTCCCCAACAGTACCAGACCAGACTTTCCAAACAGAAATCTGGTTAGGTCTTTCCCTTTTTGTAGTCCCCTTAGGCTAGGTAGAGAGAGAACTCTTCTCTTGCCTACAGGTCTCACCTGATGGGACCCTGCCTGTGTTCTCCTGATAGATAGGAAATGTGTATGAAACCAAACTGCTTCATGCTTTGGGGTTTGGCATTCACTGCTCTGTCTGCATGGTATGTAGTCATTACCCTCTTATACATCTTTATTTATCCCTAACATGGGAGTAATGAGTTTGGTTTAAAAATTTCAAGTTGGAATCATCTTTTCTCTTTACTTTCAAGGCACTACTCCAATGTCTTCTCATTGTTTACGGCTATAGATGAGAAATCTGATGTCCTTTTATTTTCGAATTCTTTGGGTATGACCTGATTTCCCCCCTTATTTTTCTCTGTGAAATTTTGAGTTCTTTATCGTGTTGATTCATTCACAGTGAGAAATCCTGTTATGGGTTTTTTTTTGGCCCTCTCCATTCATTGCATTGGAGGAATGGCAGGATAGTTTATTAAAGAACTCTTTGCTTTTAGATGCAAGGAAATTTTCTCATGTGTGATTTCTTTGATAATTTTCTTCCTTTCCATTTTCTTTCCTTGTTCTTTCTTGAATTCCTAATCTTTAGATGGTTCCCTGAATAGTTATCTTAATCTTTTTTTACTTTCTTTGTGAATGCCCTGATCTTTATTATTTATTTTATTTATTAGATTATTTTCAATGCAGTTTCTAAACATTTACAGACTTGAAAACATTGTTAAAAAATATCTTTTTAATTTTCAGAAACTGTTTTACTCCCTTAAATGCTCCATTAAAAAATCCATCTATTTTTAATTTATGGATAAACTATGTCCAAGGATATTGAGGGCAGTTTTCTCCCCTTCCACCCCCCCGGGTACCAGGACTTCACATTTGCAAAGTAGGCACTGTATCGCTGAGCTGTATCTCTGGCTCCTAAAGGCACTTTCATTTTGCTTTAGTTTGGTTTTACCTCACATTCCCCACATTATTTTTGATCCATTGAGATCCCCTCTTCTCTTCTCTGTCTATTTTGGCTTCTATGGTTTTTTAAAAGAATTTCTCTGCAAATATCGGCTGAGCCTTGAATCCTATTTCTATGGCAAGAACGAGACACTGTGAAGAGCTCACGAGGCTGTGAGATGGTGTACTTTGTGGGGTCGGTGGTATTGGTGGTATTGGTGGTAAATAAGCTTCACCATAGTGGGACTAGACTGGTCCAAATACACAGTGTCCTCAGGGTTTTTGGAGTTTTTCTGGGGCTGACTATTTTTCCTAGAGAGAATTGTTCTATTTTTATATCCTGATAGTGAAAGCCTAGCTACCTGCATCCTGCAAGGTGACCAGAAGAAAGGGGATAGGAATTTGCGTATGTTCAGTAAGGTACCGCATCCTCACACACAGAGAGGTGGTTCTTGAGTGCTGATAGCTTTTTTCTTGTCCTTTCCTGGGCTGTGGTCTACTCATTGCTGTTCTCCTTCATAAGCCTTCCCACGTCCACCTTTCCCTGATCGGCAATATCAGCTAACGCATATATATCCTTTGTGCATTTTTCAAGTTTTACTGATAAACTTTATCAACTGTGTCTCTGCTCTTTGTCCTTGCCTTTTTGATGTTGTTGTTTGTATTTTTATGTTTTACTCTAAAAACTTCTGATCAGCATTCTGGCTAGGTTTGGGTGGTGATGGTGATTAAGTACATGGATTCGATTTGCAGGATTCCATGAATCCTCTGTTGATCTTTATAGTAGTGCATAGCCAAGTCTGTTATAAGCCTGACGATGCAGGTAGAAGGTATATAACAGGAATTCAACTAGAATTTTTTGTATGGTAAATTGATGGACTAACGGATCATGATTCAGTAATTTCTACAGCCTCAAGATTTGGATTGCTAAGAACGTAGAGTTCTGGTTCTTTTGACCTAGAGTTCTGGTTCTTTCTGGTTCATTTCTTTCCACCAACACAGTGGACTTTAGGGACACTTCTGGAGAAACTAGCAATGCATTGGAAATAGCTTGTGGTATCTTTGATTTTGTGCTTAATGCTGCCCTACTAATTTGGAGTTGTGATAGTTAACCAAAAGAAAAGCAGCTTTAAACTTGAATCTCCATTATCTTCTAGCCTTCTGACTCTAAGTTTAGTTTACCTCCCATTTCTAGAAGACTTGATTATTGCATTTTTTTCTTTCATTTCTTTTTGGTATGTTCTATTCCCAAACTTCTAAGATTCATCAGGTTCGTAAGTTCTCATTTCTTTATCTGTCCATCAGAATGTAATGTTCTTGAAGGCAGAACTGAGTCGTATTCATCACTGGATTTCCAGTGATATATCTGGTATGTGATAGATGCTCAATATTTACTTACTGAGTTAAAGAATACAAAGGAAGGTGGAATGCCAGCCAAAATAGATAAAATTAGCTGAGTTGTTCATGTCATTTGTAATGACTTGCTAAAAATAAATCAACATTGATGTTTCTTATTAGTAAAAAAAAAATGCTGAGTGATTGAATAGCTTTTTTTTGGTTCAATTCTTTTTCATAAGGAATTGGAATATCTGTTAAGACTTATTGTATTCTCTTTGTTGTTAGCTACCCACCTGCTTTTATAAGATTATAAGCTATCTGATGGCAGAAGTTGTATTAATTCTGTCTTCTCATAGCACAGAGCACAAGAGACAGATGCAGTAAGCTTAATCCGTATTTTCATATTTAAATTAAACTACCCTGAATTTGATGCATTTATGTAAAGATGGGATGTATGTTGATGAAGATGTGAAGCAACCAGTGAGCAAGAGAAGAAATTAGCAGGGTTTTTAAAAATTTTGCTATGAGTTACTTTACTCCTGAAAATTGATCAGCTGCAGATTTACCTTTATTGAGCAGACTGCGATGAACTTTATGATACCAAGTTGCAAATTTGACAGGAGTCAATAACATGCCTGAAAAAACTGAGATAGTCCCAATCACAGCAGGCAAAAATTTGAATGATCTTAATACTGTTATCCTGACACATATTAGCAGACCTACAGAGAGTTAAAGTTCTATTTATCTTATGACAACTCCATAGGCCAATTTAACTTTTTCTTTTACTTTGTCCTTTAAAGAAGGGGCCAAACTGTGTAGAGCTGCTGCTGCTGTTTTGTTCAGAATGCTTAGTGGCAAGCAGGATAAAGTCAGTTTGGAGCTCTGCGATGGTCAGTCTACGCATACAGAAGCAGCACCAAATCTGACGCCATTATTCAGCTCTCAAGTACAGAGTAGCGTACGCCACGCAGTATAAGCACAGAGCCTCGTGACTTTGGGGAGGTGTTTCTAGAACAGTGTTATTAAATTCCTTCAAACACTTAGAAGCTGTATCTATTTTAATCACTGTAATCATAACAGGGATATGTGTAGGTACTTAAAGCAATACGAATATCACCTATTTGATAGAAATCATTGAGCAGTGAAAATAGTTTCCTAAACTGCAAATAGCCAGGATAACAAATATATTTCATGTTGAAAATTTGGGTTTCTTTTATATCAAAGAATAATTTAGTGGTGAGAGTAAAAAAGTTAAACTTTAGATATAAGGTCTAAGGGTTTAATCGGATTTCTGAAAATAGTTAATAGCACAATCTAAAAAGTGCCATATATATATATATATATATATATATATATATATATACATATATATGAATTTTGGATCTGGTTATGAGCTGCTAGAAAAAAGTATGAAATAAGAATAAATGTTAGTAATCTAAAGATGAGTCATAAATTAAATATTTAAGTTTAAAGTCTTTTGGAAATATTAGCATCCAAAAATGTAGGACAATCCAAACCAGGACACTGTATGGAAATAAATGAACCCTTGGCCAAAATACAGATTATCAGAAAGCACTAAGGAACCATGATCTCAAGTCTGTGGGTGTCATTCATGTGTTAGATTCAGCTCCTGTGTTCTAACCTGTGAAGCTTTTCCTTCTTCCTCAAGTCTACCGATGGTTGTCAAGGTGTTACATACCTCCTATATTTCCACATTATACCTCTTATTTTCTCCCCCAACTTGTGTTTTCAGCTCCCACTTGGTTACCTGGCTCACACTGTCATTGCTTACTTTAGTTAGTAACTTTCACTTTAGTTATGCTTTGAGCCCATGAGGTCTCTAGTAGCTGAAGAGCACATCTCTAATTCCTGTCTTGGATGTTCCAGTGATTGCAGGTTTCCTTATCTTGTCATTGTGGATAAAGAAGTGACTTGAAATATGAAATAAGACTTGTGTTTTATGGAGAAATTTAGCCTGATAAAATACAATCTATTTCTTGAATGATTTTAATTCTCAGTTGCATAGAAGTAAAAATAATTTTGATTTCTTATAAGACTCTTGATTCTTGAGTTATGAAAAGTTCATGGAAAATAAGATCATTTTATAACTCTGTTTCCTTAGAGTGATAATCAACCAAATATTCTTGGACATTCCCTGACATTTCCCAGCACTGGCATTCTTCTTCTTTTTAAATTTTTTTTAATTTGCAGAGAACAAAACCAAGTGAAGTAAAACAGAATAGAGTCAATCAGAACAAAACAATGAATGTGATACAGGATTTCAAAGCAAGATAAAAGGAAATCAATAATGGCTACCATAATGTCTCTTGTTATCTTCAAAATAACTGCCCACACCATCAGGCATTATAAAATTAGACAACACAGGGAAGAATAAAACCAATCAAAACAAAACAATGAAAGCAATACAGGACTTCAAAACAAGATAATAGTAAAACAACAATGGTTACCAAAATGCCTCTTGTTATCTTCAAAGTAAATGCCTATACCATCAGACATAATAAAATCAAACAAAATAAGATAGAATAAAATCAATCAAAACAAAACAATGAAAGCAATACAGGGCTTTGAAACAAGATAATAGGAAATCAATAATGGCTACCATAATATATTTTGTTATCTCTGAAATAGCTGCAAATATAATAAAATCAAACAAAACAACACAGAATAAAACCAAACTAAACAGAAAAATGAAAACACTACAGGTTTCAAAACACGATAATAGATAACAATGGCCACTGCCCTCCCTTTTCAGACATTTCCTCCACTTTCACTTTCACAGTATCTATTGTGCATTTTGGATTCCACTAACTTCTTTAGTTTTTTATAGTAGGGAGACAACACGATGTTCATCCGTGTGACTCTGAATCATTTCATCCATGAGCATGATCTCAAGTTGCATCCATTTACCTACAAGAGCCTTGAGGTTACCTTTCTTTATAGCTGAGTGGCTTTCCATTTTATAAAATTGCCATATTTTCCTTATGCAATCTGCAGTTGATGGGCAAGCTACCCTTGTTTTCTGGTTCCCTGTCACATAGAGCATTGTTTTCTCTCTTTTGACTTTCAGTCTATGGATTTTCTTTTGAGTTAAATGTGTTTTTTGTATAAAACATATTGATGGAACCTCTCTTGATTCACTCTGCCTGTGTTTATTTTTATTGGGGAACTGAGGCCATCTACATTAATGGTTATGGCCAACATGCACTGGCTCATCTCTGCCATGCTATTTTCCTGGTGTTGGATGCCTACTTTCCCCTTCCATTCAATTGTCTGTCCCACTCAGTGATCCCCCTCTGCCACTATTCCTGGAACTGTGGTCATAGTTATCTTTCTCTAAAATCTCCTTCAGTATTCTTTGTAGGGTTGGTTTGGTGGCCATGAATTCCTTCAGTTGTTCTTTAACATGGAAATATCTTATTTCTCCATTAATTTTCAAAGATAGTTTTTCAGGGTACATCAATCTGGGTTGGAAGTTGTTTTCTTTCAGGACTTGAAATACTTTACTCCAACTTCTTCTTGATTTGATAGTTTGTGTTGAGAATCCTGTCATAATTCTGATGGGTTTTTCTAAAGGAATCTGTTTCTTTTCTTGAACAGCTTTTAGTATTCTGTTCTTGTGCTGAATTTCTGGAATCTTGATTATTATGTGTCTGGGTGTAGATTTATTTTGGTTATGACTAGCTGGAGCTCTAAATGCCTCACTTATCTGCATGTCACATCCTTTTCCTATGCTTGGGAAGTTTTCTGCAATTGCTTCTGTAAATAGACTTTTTATGTCATTTGCATTGACCCCTGCTTTTTTGCTGACACTTGTTATTCTTGTCGTTTTTCTTTTTGTCATCTTGCAGCCATTGAATTGTTGTTTTCTGGTTCCTTGTTCTGTTTAAGGAACACAACCTTTTGCAATTGCTAGCTGCAGACCTGTCTTCAAGGTCTGAAAGTCCACAATTTCTTTCAAGTGGTTTTGTCAGCTTTCAGTGGAGTTTTTAATTTCTTGGATATCTCTTTGAATCTGTTTCATGCATTCTAAAGCTTTCTTATATTGTTCTTTCAAGGTTTCCTTCATTTCCCTATGCT
>PVJX010011222.1:0-54265 GCA_004027295.1 Dolichotis patagonum | reverse complement strand
GAGGAGAAAATGAAAATATATTTAAGATCTTTAAGAATCCAGAAGTTATCTACTAGGGTCTATAATTCTTTTCCTAAGGTAGACTGGTTTTCTACCATAAATATACCTTAAATCAGTCCCAGAGTGATCTTGTGAAATCAAGAAATACTCAAGGAACTGGATATTCCATGACCTAGAAATTTAAAACCAGTGCCTCCCCCTCCATCGCCCAATATGCAGAATTGTAAGTTGCTAATGTAGCCAGTCCGTTTCCCTTCTCTATTAATAATTATCTGCCACACAAAGCCAATCAAAATGCCAGCTCAGGACTAGATACTTAATTTGACATGCCTGGTGCAATTTGCAAATACCTCTGTTCAAAAATGTGAAGAACCTCACCCCAGATACAGTAGAGCAGGAAACCAACCAAGTAAACTATCCTAAGTATGCCCCTTGTAAGCACAGGACCCTGTGTGACCATGAAGGTCAGCCACTCTCAAAGCTGGCCATGCCTCAGTCCTAGGTCACTTGGATATTAGCAGCAATAATGTCTTCATGGATTTCCATTCTCAATATTCACAAAAATACTGACCTCATCTTAATATCCTCAAAGAATTATTCTGCAAGAGCAACATAATTGCTAAAACACTATGATTCAATTTAATTCTCCAAATGCATACTGGCATTTGTTAATAGGACATGTTCCATCTTTTCAAGTTTGATTTTGGAAACAGAGCATGTGTTTAGAAAAGGTACTGTAACTCGTGCAGAGTTTTAAATTTTTATTTTCCCTGAAGAATTATACAACATAAAGGTTTAAAAACACAATTTTCAAAGTCAAACTGCCTGGTTTTAAACCTTATCTCAACCACTGACCACCAGCATAACTTTGAACAAGCTACTTACACCTTCCGTTTAAGTCTGTCTTTAAACTGAGTTTCAGTTCTAGTACCAGATAAAATTAATACTTGTCATAGAATATATAGTAATAGCACTTGGCACATAAGAATTGAATTTAGGAGCAACCAGCCTGCCACCCTAGTAAGTGGCTGTGGTCTGGAAAGCCACGGCCACCTCAGGGCAAGAAGCAACAGGGTTTCCTGAGATCCGCACCACGTTGGAACTTAGGGCGCTGGGAAAACAGGCAACCAGCCTGGCGCCCGGTAAGTGACTGTGAGCCTACCAGTGCACAGCCTGAGAATCAAACATGCCATCCCTCCCCCAACTCCGCATTAGCAAGTGAGAGCCAGAGATCAGAGCATCTCTTGGGAGGCTGACCAGATGTACTATAGCAAATAAAGGGGATTTCCTTCTACTATCTCTTTGAAGGCAAATATTTTTATTGCCATTTTGCTTTGTCCTGATTAATGATATTGCTCTATTCAATATTCTGTTTTTATAAGTTCTATAATATTCTGTATTTCCTTTGATTTTGCTATACCTGATTGAAAGAACAACTATTATGAAGATAAAGAGATATACAATGGTACCTATTACTGTTATCCCAGTAACTGCTGTGAAGTTCTGTACCAATTTCACTACACTGTCTCAATTGGCTTTATTCTATCCTGTTCTGTTGTATTTTACTACCTCCAAGTTAATCAAAAATTCTAAAAAAAAAAAAACAATAGAATGTGAGAAAACAAGGTAACAAAATACCTCCAAAAACTCCCAACTCCACCAAAGCTGATCCATGTGACATGGATGGCGACAAACTCAAAAACAAAACAACAGAATTATATAAGGTGATTTAAAAGGAAATAACAACAACAAAACAGATCAGTAAGGTACTGAGCAAGCTGAAACATGATAGAACAAAACAGATAATGGATTTTAAAAGCAAAAGGAGGAAAATAAAGTGCTTTAAAGGATATAACTGCATGTATGTTTAAGTGTGTAGGATTGATAACTGTGTTACTAAGTTTTTGTTGGATCGTTGAACAGAACTGTTTGCAGCCTCACTGTTTGAATGTCCACTTTGTATGCTTTAATTTTGTAACTTGAACAACTATTTCCAAGATCATAGTATGTAATTTATCAACTAGTGATTTCTTAGTGGTTTTTTGTTATTGTTGTTGTTGTTCTTCTTCTCTTTTTTTCCTTTGGAATTCTGTATTGTTGCTACCCTTTTTTCTGTTTTGTTTGGTTGTTTTTTTTTCTTTCTAAATAAAATTTTTTTAAAAAGTGTGAGATTCCTCCATTGTGTCACACACCAACTAACTATATATGTGCATCATGGAGGAAAGTGAATGTTCCATGCAGAGAGAATAGAGGCATGAAGCAATGCATTAGGCTGAGTACAGATAAACAGTGAAGTAGTGCTGATAAAATAGAGTTGAGGCAGGAAGTAAAAAAAAGCAAGATCAGAGAGCAATGCAAGGGCATAAGTTGGAAGACTCTATATGCCACGTAGAAACTTACTTCACAGTGGCTGTTTAGCTGAGACATGTATATCACTATGCCTTGAAAAGTTATGCTGGCTTTCTATTGAGTCTTTTTTCACTAGAGCAATCTTTTTCCTCAAACAAAAAATCCATTAAATAAATACACTCTAAAACATGATAATAGTGCTATCATAAATTCAGGGAGGCACACTCACAGATTTACTTGACAGTAGCTTATGGAATCCTTGGAATTAACCACTGTATTTGAATGAACCCAGACTTTTTTTTTTAGTGAGAAAGGAAATTATAATCCATTGTTTGTATGCACTTACCAGTTTCATGATGCGTTCATGCACTTGATATGGCTCAAGTTTAGCATTTATCTTGTTCTAATCCTGTCCTATGAGCTATTTAGTGATGGTTGAGTACAAGATAATCATAAGCCTAAAAAGGCTGAAGAACTGGTGACAAAAGTGAGGAACAAAGATTGCACTTTCCAAAGAATAGTTCCATGGCACAGCAC
The DNA here is from genome assembly GCA_004027295.1 of Dolichotis patagonum. NCBI lineage: Eukaryota > Metazoa > Chordata > Mammalia > Rodentia > Caviidae > Dolichotis > Dolichotis patagonum. The sequence continues at coordinate 51,379 of PVJX010011222.1, read as the reverse complement.
TGTCACCATCTAGCAACAACCCATAGACTTTTCTTCTTCCTTTGGCTGACATAATTAGCCTTTATTTTATGTAGAAATTGAATTCCTTTACTTTGAATTTTTTCTTAGTATTTATATAACCCATTTTCATTGTTGAATTTCTACCTTTCTCTACCTGTGAAATTTGTTTAGATATTTCAAGTAAGGATAACATCCATTATAATTTTTCTCATTAGAATTAATGGAATTTTATTTTTAACTTTTAGGTTTGGGTTTGGAAATAGGTTCTTCAAAAATGAATTAAAGTCATTAAATGGGAGATAGGTGTACTTTGAATTTTGTGATAGGTTTTGAGGAGGCAATGAAAGTTTCAAAAAGAAGGAAGGCTCTTGGAGCTACAATCATTGGTTCTGAGCCAGTGCTCTCTAGTCAATATGCCTAAGGTCAAAATTTAGCTCCACTGCAAATTAGATGTCATCTAAAGCAAGTTATTTCTTATGTCTTAGCTTTCTAATCTATAAAATAAAAGTAGCAATATCCTTGATATCATATTGTGAAAATTAAAATACTGTCAATAAAAGGCTGAAAAGAATACTAAGTACGTAGTAAATAGTCAGCTAAATATTACCCAGCTACATGTTTTTGCCTTCACATCTGTGGTTTCTATAGCTCATCCTAACAGCAATGTGGTGACAAATTCTGGGGTACCAAGACTGATAAGAAAAAACCATAATAGTTACAATAAAGGCAAGAAAAAAGAATACAAAGTAATAAACACACATGTGGCAGAAAATAGTATGTTCTCCTTTGAACATGTTCCGATTGAAGTGCTGGAGTGACATTCTTTTTTCCTTCTATCTCAGCAGTTTGTTTAGGTCAATTTCATCACGATCATCAGGGATCTAAAAGATTTAAAGTTAAATTAAGAATATCCTTTGAAATAGATACTGAAAAATATGTAACCTCAAGAATTTTCACTGTTTATTCAATGTTAACCTATTCAGAGAAAGAGTCCTAGGAGCCACATACTTATTATTGTTAACAGGGACAAAAATCAATGCACTGTTTATGCAGTCAGATAATTCATTTCCTTGGAAAGTTAGATATTATTAAATGAACATAAATTAAGTTTTTGTTTATCTTACCTTTTCCAAAGGCAATTTTTTTAAAAGCTGAGAGGTGAGTATCTCTAACAGAAATGGTTAAAGCAAGCAAGTCCAGGTAAAGAGCAAGAGTTCATCACATATACAACTGGTTTTGTTCCTTTCATACTGTATCTTCTTTGCCACTTAGAATACTTTTCTTTCCACATAGCTCTATCACCCCTACCACTCCTGTCCTATTCCACAGTATCTCCCATCCACCTCTACCTTCATTGACCCCACACGTCCCACAATTGTACTAGATGATGGGGACCATTCTTCATTTATGTTTATATCCCTCGTTCCCAGAATAGCATGCAATGTGTTAGGTATTTAATGTGCATTTAGTAAAAAAGATATCATTGATCACATAAACCCACTTCCTGATGATAAGCTCCGTAATAACTTCATAACTGAAAGAGAAGATCTCAGCAAAAAATCAGGACCATACAGTAGGCAATTTCCATTAAGTTTCTGTAGTTGTAAATTCCATACATTTATCTGAATCCATGTGTGAAGAGGTCACTACAGATATGAATTAATTTCAGTTTCATGCTTTAAACTTTTATTATTTTCCAAATAATCCTGTGAACACTAATAATCTACTTTATTTACTGTCCTTGTCCAAAAATGATCAGGACAGCCCTCAATAAATATTGAACTCACAAGCGAATAAATAGATTCCTTCAATTTTTCTACCCAGAAGCAAGTACTTTCCCATTTTCTTAGATTGTGCACAAAAATATGAAATATCCAAAAGACATAATGAAATATTTTCTTCTTTCTTAGGTTCTCCCATAACCTAAAAGTAAAAGCTTCTGATATTATAACAACAGTCATGCTGACAGAAGTCTTCTTCCAGGGCCACACTACTTATTATTTTTAAAGTAGATTAAAAACTCATTGACAAAGATCAAGCTGTATTTTAGTTCTATCATAATGTAACAAGTAAGTAATCTCCATAAGAACAAAGTAAGTAGCTACTGTAATTCAAATAACTATTATGACACAAGAAACAATGAGCTTCCTCGGATAACTATACCATTGCATAACATCTTTATCCATCTAGCAACAAGCAGTCTTCATAAAGCAATACTTCTTCACTTCACCAACACAGTGGTAATTGGTGGTGATAAAGTCAGTGAAACACTATAAATACAAAAGTTCATCTAAGTTTAATTTTAAAATGTTGGCTAACATACTACATCTCAATTGAATTTTTTGCTGAATTCTAATCTGATTTTTTTTTAAATGCTAACCTACAGAGCAGAGTTTCTCAAACTCAGACCTATGGACATCTGAGATCAGACAGTTCTTTGTTGTGTGGACTGTCCTGTGCATTGTAGGATGCTTGGCAACATCACCGGACAGTGCCCACTACATACTAATAACACCACTCTTTTCCACACTCCTAACATCGCCAAATGTCCACTACGGTGCAAAACTGCTCCCGGTTGAGAACCACAACTGTAAAGAGTATAATGTGTAACAACTGTTGAAGAGCCAGAATACTATAATATTCCATTTCCCAACCATTCTAGACGATGAGACATTTCTGGGTTATGATTTAGTAGGATCCCTTTAAACAATGTGTTTGATTAACTCATAAATCCCATGTCTCAGCTCTAACAGATGAAACACTGTATTCATGAACTTATCTTCTTCATATTTCAGCAGCTATTTTTAACAGTAAATTAGGAGACAAACGTTCTTATGATAAAGAGCTTCTATTTTCCCTGGTGGCTGGGGGGGCCTGAGGGACTTTGTACATAGTGGCTCCTTAGCAGTTTCCTTTACTCTCAGTAAACAAGGTAATTCACAGCTTTCCACTGCTATCAGGAGGCCTTCAGAGTTTCTTCCACTATTGCTAAGACGCCCACAAAAAAAGCAAGTTTTGCAGAGGAAAAAAAAAAAAACATTACATTTAGCTTAAAATGAAAGACATGAAATAAGACAAACACTTCAACAGGTTAAGGAATAAGTGAATACATAAAGTAAAACTGCAAATTAAGTAAAACAAGTTCGTAACATTTTTACTGGTTAACCCACTCCCCAGGATATGTGATGGGAGGGAAATAAGTGGAAAGGAGAGCTCCTTATTACATAAACTTAGAAAGACACTGTTTACATGTGTTCATCATTTTGTTTCTTGTGACACTTTCTGAGCCACTTGACCCTTCTGCCACTAAGTGGCAGGCAGTGTGCGAGAGACATTCCCAGAGATTGCAAGCACTTCCACACTGAGATCTGCATTCCACATTCCACAGAATCTTCTCTAGATTCACTTAAAGTTCCCTGGCCCATATTTGATCTTTAAATGTTCATATTTTTAAAACACAGTGTGTCTTCTTTGATGGCAACATTATCTATTTATAGTTGAAGGCTAAGAAAGGGGGAAGGACAAAGAAAACAGACATTGGGTAACACTGTATTACACTGTAAAAATCTCTTTCTGAACAAGAAGTAAAATCATGTCAGTGAATGGCAAACTGAAAACCTGACAAGTGATAAGCATCAACAAATTGCTTAACAAAATGTTAGCTACTGATTACAATATTGATGCAAAATGGAAAAAGCCAGCTGACATGAAATAACACATTAAAACTGAAAACCACACTAATGAAAAAGGACAGTGCTGTATAGCTCACTGGCTTCCTTGGAAAGAGTGGCACATATACAGTAATGCAAAAACATGTACTGCAGTTTACCAGTCAGTATAAATTTAAGCCACAAAAGCAAAATGTCAGACCATATTCTCTGCTAAATAATTATAAAATAAATAATCATCTATAACCCCTTAAATTGTATGGACTCTTTGAGTGGCACCTACACAGGGAGAGAGAAACAAGTAACATTAGCACATTCTCTGCATTCTCCAAACAACAAATGTTAGCTCCTTTTTATTTAGAAGGGGTTGCTATGTAAATCATTTATTTTAATAAAATTTAGAAAGCCCAGTAAATGAACAGCTTGGTGAATGTTACCATAGGAGTGCTCCACGGATCCCTTTGTAAAATTCAAACGACTCTCCAGTGTTCTCCTAGAACACCCCAACAAGCTGCTTAAGCCATTCTTAGGACCTCTTTTAAATACTGGCCATATGTGGCCAGTACCAGATACATTCTGACCAAGCAACAAGAACACACTTTTTGCTTTCAATTTGATTCCAGGCACAGATAAGGGTTCATTTGAGTGTGAAGTTTGTGGCAGTACAAAAAAAAAAAAAAAAAAAACCTGTTTCCAGTATCTAAAATAGACATTTGCCAAATGTTCTATCTTTTTAAACCTTGTTTTACAGGAATTAGATATGTTTGTACAACTCCACCATCAGTTATCATCTCACTTTTCATCCTTCTAAATAAATCAAGCCACTACCTTCTGTTTTTGTCCATGCTGTCTTCTATTTTTGCCCTCCCATTGTTTTTGTGATGGCTCTTTTAACTAGGAATTAGTACTTTCAAAACTTTATGGCCTATTCAAAACTTTATGGCCAGATCAGTTTTAACACTGAAAAACACTGTATGTTCAAAGTACGTACCTAAATCACACCAGTGCATTTAGTGGGCTCAACCAATGAGCAAATGAATGATGCCTATACAAAACTGAATTAAGTACAAAACAGAGCATTTAAAGTCTACCTGAACTGACTTAGCATGGAACTCGCTAGTAAAGTCTAAGAATAGCATGTGTGAGGCCCTGGGATCAATCCTTAATACCAAAAATAAATAAAATAAAATCTGCATTGATAAAGAAAAACTTTCAACCTGAAATAAGATTTGTATCGCATTTTATCAAACTTTTTTTAAACAATTTGCATCCATGATCACAGGAAAATGTTTCAATTGGCGTTTTTCCTTCAGAATGCATTTAACATGAAAAATATCAGGCTCTAATTATTGTGTTGAGAAAGGCCCAAATTTAGCAATAAACTGAGTGTGCAGTGGATGCTGCAGGATCTCCCAGTATCTATTCCACCTCTCCTGGGTAAAAGCAATGACCAATGCAAATATTGAGTCAACTCCCAAAACAGACCGTGAGGGAATGAAGACAGATACCTACAATGGAGGGTGACAAGATGCACTTCATAAACAGTTTAAATGCCAAAAATCCACCTCATAATGTGAGTTTTCAAATGGGCAAACAAATCTTGAAAAAAACTCTGAGCAAATTGAAACTTTATATTCTTACTATATTCAATAGCTACATTTCCAGAAAAGTCAGTATATATTATAATAGTTGCCCCCAAAAAAGCATACTGTGAGGGTTGTTACTTTTTGAAGTGTCCACCAAAAATCTCATTGTGTTGACAGCTTGGCTGTCAGTTGGTAGATTTTTTTTTTTTTTTTTTTTTTTTTTTTGGTTCTGGGGATTGAACTCACAACCTCATGCTTGCCAGGCAGGTGCTTATGCTGCTGAGCTAAATCCCAGGCCCCCAGTTGGTAGATTTTTGAAGTGATTGGATTCTGAGGATTCTAACCACATCAGTGAAGTAAGCTGTTGCTGAGAAAAATCAGAATCTGATGATATTACTGAGAGTTTATGGAAACAGAAAGGAACAGATCAAAAGGGTGTGACCAAGAGATTATATCAGTCCTCGCTCCCTACCTTCCTCCATCTTGATCCCTTCCTCTGAACTTTCTGGACAGGCCTAAAAGCAATGGAACCAGTCAACCTCTGAAACCTGAAACCTCTGAAAAACTTGAGCCAGAATAAATCTTTCTCCCTTTATACTGGTTTTCTCAGGTATTTGATCACAGTGGTGAAAAACTAAGCCACACAATTTGCTAAAGTCTAGGTTCAGATAGTTATAAAAATTATACACAAATTTTCACCTACCCACTGTCCAGAAGCACATCCGAAAGATAAGTAGGCGCTGGAACAATTCTCATGGTGCAGACCTGTCCTGTGTAGCACAGGACCTCTAACATCCCTACTCCACGTTCACCAAATGTCAATTTTAACTCTGTCTTTTAACTTTGTTTCTCTGTCCAACTCTTTCTCTCTGTCTGCCTTACACTTGCTCTTATTGTTCTCACTCATGATCTCTCACATTCAGCAAGAAGATGGCCATCTGTAGACCAGGAAGATGAAACTCACCATACACTGAATCTATGAGCTCTTTGATCTTGACTCCAGAGCTGCTTATTTTTAAGTCACCCAGTTTTGGGTCTGGAAGTCCCATTTGACCCAGCTATTACACTTCTAGGAATATTCCCCGAAGATCTGAAAACATCATACCACAGTGATATATGTGCACCCATGTTTATAGCAGCACAATTTGCAATAGCCAGATCTTGGAAACAACCTAAGCGCCCATCAACTGAGGAATGGATGAAAAAGTTATGGCATTTTTATACAATGGAGTACTACTCAGCTATAAAGAATGATCACATTGAGATATTTATAAATAAATGGACACAACTTGAGACCATACTCATAAGCAAAATAAACCAAACTCACGTGTAAATAACATATAGTCTCCCTAGTATGAGAGTTGGTAAGAGTATACAAGATTTTATGGTAATTGTGATTTCCCATTTCATTGCTTTGAAGCCTTTCAATGTTTTTATTTATCGGTTGGGATGGTTTTATTCTGTTTTATTTGACTTTATTATGTGTGATGGAATGAAAAGCTGTTTTGAAGAAAACAAAACATTCTGGCAGCTATTTCTGATTTAATATCATCTTGCTTTGAAGTCCTACCATGCTTCTACTCTGCTATTACCATCCGTTCTATCATGTTGTATCTTACTGGGATTTTAATATATGTGATAGTATAAACAAATCTTTTTATTCAAAATGAGATATTATAGTAGCCATTGATCATAGTTATTTGGTTCAGAATGTCCTGTAATTCTTTCATTCTCTTGAATGGTTTTATACTATTTTGTTATGTTTGATATTATTGTATTTAAAACTATGCTCAACCATAGCAGAGAAAGAGATATTTTGACAGCTACTGTTAATGTCCGGCTGTCTTATTGTGAAGTGTCATGTTGCTTATGTTGTTCTGTTCTGATCTGCTTTGTTCTGCCCTCTTTTGTTTTATTCTCTTTAAAATAAAAAAAATTTAAAAATAAATTTTAAAAAGTCACCCAGTTTATAGTATTTTGTTAGAGCAACTCAACCCAAGGTGGACTTTGTATTACAAGACCACCAATAAAGCACTGATCTCAATTTAAATCTCATGGTTTTGACATGTTTGTTCATATGGTGTCTCTCTCATTCAAAAGCAAACTCCTGTGTGATAGGAAAGAGTCTCTATAGTTGCCTATCATCAGGACTTAAGACATCATTTTTAATATCTAATTGTCAAGTGAATGGTTCCTACTTCCCCTTTAACCCACCTATCACTCAACCTCTGTGTCCCGTATAGCTATTGGATTTAAATTTCTCAGGCTGCCTTTCCACATGCCATTCACCTAGTCAAAAAACATGTCCTTCCTCAGTATGTAACATTATCTACCCTAGTCTTGATCCTGTCTTCCTGCATGTAATTTCTACCATTCTATCAAATCTTGGTTTGACATTATTCTTTTCCAGAAAGCTTTATCTGGACCAAAATAGCAAGTTAAGACCCCCCTAATGTCTACCACAATAATGTCATACTATAATACTAATTGAATGTATTTAATAATTGTAGTATTATCTCTTCCTGGTAAACTGAAATGGCTATGGAGACAAAGATTATATCTTTGTCACAACTGAGACACATAATACGTGCTGAAGAAAACTTAACTAAGTTTTCTTTTGAAAGTAAGACTGGTGGCTAAATCTGAGGTTGTGAGTAACAGCCTATTGCAAAAGAATGCCTTCAGGTTATTTTCAAGTGACCCAAGCAAAATCACATTCTTAAGAAAATCTGAGTGGCCCTGAAGCAAGGTCAGCAGATCCCTGTAGCTGCTGGTTTCAAACAGGAGCCTAAAGAGAATTCTTTCTGTGTTCTGTTGGCCATTTCAGAACTTTGGAAATGGAATGGTCAATTCATCAGAAAGAAATAGCAGGTGAGTATGGCGGACTTTAGGTGGTCTGCAGGGGAGAGACCCTGGCACCTCAGGACCCACACCATGCAGTTAACTTGGGATGCCGGAAGAACAAGGAAATCCCCCCCCCAGGGGGCAGCTGAAAGTGTGGCCAACTTTCGGCAGCCCAAAGGAGAGAGACCCTGGGGCATCAGATCTGCACCGTGTGGTTGACTCGGGGTGCTGGGAGAACAAGGAGCTCCTCCCCTCTCTGGGGGGCAGCTGAGAGTGTGGCAGACTTTAGGTGGCCTGAAGGAGAGAAACCCTGGCATGTCGGGACCTGCACAGTGCGGTTGACTCAAGGTGCCGGGAGAACAAGGAGCTCCTCCCCTCTCTGGGGGGCAGCTGAGAGTGTGGCAGACTTTAGGCAGCCTGAAGGAGAGAGACCCTGGCACGTCCGGACCTGCACAGTGTGGTTGACTCAGGGTGCCGGGAGAACAAGGAGCTCTTCCTGTCTCTGGGGGGCGACTGTGATCCTGCCTGCGTGTGGGCTGAGAATAAGACATCTCATGTTGTTCTGTCCCCCATCCCGTGTCCCCCCTTTTTCTCCCCCCTACCTAGCAAGTGGGAGCCAGTGAACTACACATCTTGTGAAAAGATTGGCTATGTTATTTAGTATAAGCTCTCCATATGTAAAGATATGGACAACCATTTGGAAGAAAACAAGAGACAATATGACAGATAGTGAAGATCTCTGGTTGTCTAGCTTTGAAATTTATGCTTTCTTACGTCCCATTCTGTTCGGTTTTGTTGTGTTTAATTTTACTCCCTTTTAAAATAAAATTTTAAAAAATTTTTAAAAAAAGAAAAAGAAAATCTGACCCCTCCATCTTGCTCTCAAGTAAAATGTTCTGAAGGACTAGATAGTTTAATAAATTGCTCAGCACCCCAATGACAAGCACTGCAAGATTGCCACTAGATTTATGATTTAGAAACTCAACTACTCAACCAAAGTAAAAGTCTCTTCAACCCAAGGTTACCAAACCAGCAGAGTATTTCTTCTACAAGGTGAGTAATGTTTAGAAAATTCATGACAGAACTAAAACAGAGTGATTTGAAAATGAGAAAAAGATGATTAAGAAAAAATATATAGTAAGAAAGGGGCTTTCTATATTATGGTAAAATAATCAAAATGCGCAAGAAACTTTCCTCCAGAAAAAAATCAGAAACTGACTTACCGTTTTTGGATTATTCCACTTATGAATATTATCAGCTCAATCAAGTAAGCAACAAAGTTTTCCTTGTGTAATAAAGTGAAAAATCACATAAAGTGCTATTAGGGAAGCTTATCTTCCAACTGATCAGTAACCAGTTAAAGAATGAGAATTTACTTATTCTGGGGCATGAACTGATAAACAACATAAGCCTCTGGAGAAATCACACATGGATAGAAGGAATGCATGACTCCTTCACCCTGATTGACTTTTCTCTGCTTTTCCTGTGTCTTGTAAGAAGGAGGCTCTTCTTCATGCCGGACACATCATGATGAATGCTGATGAGACAATATTTGGTTCAGCATTGTCTAGATGGTTACTTTGCATACAATTTTTCAACTTCTTCATCAATTCATCAACTTGCACAAGCAGCAGTATTTGGGATGCAATTCTTAGCAAGTAAGAAAAAATATTGCATTTTTTTTTTACTTATAAAGACTTTATTAGGTGAAATAGTATGTTCCCCTTTTCCAAATTTGGATGAAATTTATTCAAGAGCCAATTAGAAGATCCAAAACTCTTAAAAGTAATTTAATACAGTGATTAACAATTGTTCGTAATCATTTGATGTCACTCAGATGGGTTAGATAAATATAAATCCAGAATCATATAGAATATGATGGTTTTTGTCTCCTTTGTGATTCTTCTGTCAACTCTGATAATTTTCAAAGAAAATATCAGCTTTTTCCTTTGTTGAAACTAATTCTAATATTCAACAAACACAAATACAGGACAAACCTTTTCAGAACATAATTTTCTCCACAAGTTTTGGAGAATGTTACACAGGGGGAAAAAAGCTATTCTTGTAATTCACAATTGCAGTAAAAGTATAAGACATCCTAAGCTTTTTCTGTAAGCAGTACGTACAAAGAGATGGTTATAATTAGCCATGCTTGGGGAGTCAAAGACAGAAGATATTGACAGACTGAGAAATATAAGAAGCCAGGATAACATCTTCTAACCACAAAGTGTTTTGTGGTGAAATATTTGTTAAGAGAATTAGCAAGAGTAAGCAGCAATTTCTGTTACATGTAGGAGCAGCATTTAAAGAAGAGTCGTGGGTTATGTAAAGCTTTATAGAAAAGCATTAGCTAATGTTTTGGGGGCCATGGCTATCTTTGAGGAAAATCATTATCTTCAATTTCTTATTCCCAGAAAAAAATATAGATATGCACAAAACTTTTCACATGATTTTTTTAAAATTCCCTGAAGCCCTTAAATCTGTCCTTAGAATCTTTCCAGGTCTCCCTCCAATACAAGTTTCTGCTTTGGAGAGGGCCCTCACAGTAAAGATGGGACTGAAGCTTACAGGGGAAAAAAGCATTGTACTAGGAATTTCTCTGTAATATAAGTATATCTATTTAGCCAGAAAAACTCCTATTTCTCACCCCTGTTACCTCAAGGACAGATATACTGAGGATGCCCTGCACAGGTTCTGCTGAGAATCAAAGGAATATATGTATGGTTCATGGGAAAAGAAGCCATGATCTACTGAGCTTATATTTTAAATAACCATATTTAAGTTAATGAGCCATCCTGTTTTGTTGTATATTACTGCCTCCAAGTTAATAAAAATTAAATAAAAATAAAACAATAGAACATGAAAAAACAAGGTAACAAAATACCTCCAAAAACTCCCAACTCCACCAAAGCTGACCCATGTGACATGGATGGCGAGAAACTCAAAAACAGAACAACAGAATTATATAAGGTGATTAAAAAGGAAATAACAACAACAAAACAGATCAATAAGGTACTGAGCAAGCTAAAACATGATATAACTAAACAGATAATGTACTTAAAAAGCAAAAGGAGGAAAAGAAAATGCTCTAAAGGATATAACTGCATGTATGTTTAACTGTGTGGGATTGATAACTGTATTACCAAGTTTTTGTTGGATCATTGAACAGAACTGTTTACAGCCTCACTGTTTGTTCACTTTGTATGCCTTAATTTTGTAACATTAACAACTATTTCTAAGAAGACAATATGTAATTTATCAAGTAGTGATTTCTTAATTTTTTTTGAAATTCTGTATTTCTACCCTGTTTTCTGTTTTGCCTTTTTTTTCTCTTTAAATAAAATTTAAAAAAAAAAGTTAATGAGGAATTGAATGAAATTAATATTTATGAAGTGAGTTAAGCCCTCTATGAATAATTTTAATGCATATTACCACACTAAATCTTCAATAGGGAGGTAATTGTGATTATGATGATTCAACAACAAACCAAACAAGTAGCTTCAGCAGATAAACTATCTGCTAAAGGTCACATCATTGGAAGATGATAGAATTTCTTTAACTATAAAGCTCACCCTCATCCCATTGTATCCATTCTCTCACAGCTAAGTTTTTAACCCAGTCATCAGCTTGCTTAGAGTTAATATCAGAATCCAGCGTACTTCTCCTGGAACCAGGTTAGACCTAACCTGGTCTAAACAATCCCTCCACACCACCTACTCTGGTACAAAGCATCATCATCTCCATAATGTGGGTTATCTACACAGTGCCCCAGCTCCCTTCCTTGTCTTCACATGGTCCGTTCTCAACATAGCGAAGTGATCCTTTAATAGCACAAGTTATACCTCAGCAGCACTCCTCTGCTTAAACCCTGAAATTGTTCCCCATCATACTCAAAATAAAATGACATGCCCTACAAAGTCAGAATGCACCTGGGCGAGCCACCCCTGCCTCTCTGACCCCACCATGGACCTGCAGTCCTCCCTATTGATCACTCCAATCTAGCTCTGCTGGCCTCCTCAAGGTACCTCTTGATTTCTATACTGTTTATTTCCTCTGCTTGCAGTGTTCTGCCCCAGATTCTCCATTACAGATTCCTTTGCATCTGTTAAGATTTTGCTGCCAGCGCCACCTCCTCTGTGAGTTCTTTCCTTACCACACTGTTTAAAATTGCACACAGACTCCCAACACCAACTTCCTTCATTCTCCTCCCCTTCTTTATTTTTTCCCCAATTTGGTGTACCTTTAATGGTACTTACTTGCTTGTGTTCTGTTTGGTGTCCTCTATGAAATGTTTTATAAGAGCAAGAATCTTTCGCTGACACCTTACTACTATAACTCCAGTTCCTAAAATAACACCAGCCGTGTAGCAGATGCACAGAGGATATTTGGTGAATGAATAAATAAGTGGTCAGTGGCTCCACAAGAAGACACAAAACGATGGCTTTTTTTTTTTTTTTTTTGGTCTTTTTGAGACAGGGTCTCCTATGCAATTCAAGCTGATCTTAAGTTCTCTTTGTAGCCCAGGTTGGTCTCAAATTTAGCACAATCTGCCTGCCTTAGCCTCCTGAGTGCTGGGATTATAGGGGTGGCACCACCACGCCTGGCTGATGGCATTTTTAGAGCCTTCTTGCATGGTAAATACTGCTGCTTTACAACAAAAACTGCACACCAATTAATTACAGCCCTTGAATGTGTGTGCTGTCCTCAGCAAAGATAGTGGGGCCTTTCCTGGTTTAGCCAAATGGCTGCCTCACCGCTTTTCCGTTCCATTCACCACTTAAGACCTCTAAAGTGGGAGAAATAGAAACACTCATTTTAACTTAAAATAACCTTTTCAGAAGAGATGTGAGCTTTATATTTTAAGTAAGTTTACCAACTTTATCCTTAATTCAATAAAGAGTGCCACAGAACTGATAGATGTTTATGCTATGTCAAGACTAGAAACAGTAAAAAATATTCCTTCCTTGCCCATGGTATAATTAGATAAGTTATGAAATCATGTGCTCTTTTATAAAATGAAGAGGGTCGTGGAGCAGTGATTGCCCCAAAGTTATTTGTATTTAATACCAACCTAAGCAGAGATGTTATCAATCACTGGCTAAAAGGTATGGTCGAGGGAAATAAAAAGAAAGCACATAAATGAGCAAATGTGTTTTAATATTCCTGAAAATTTAATGGGAAATAGCATGATAATTACTTGGCAGTGTCACAACCTGTACATCAAATGCTGCAAATACATGTTCCTCACAGACTGTCATGGAGTTCTCAAGTGTTTTGGAGAATCTGTTTCCTTGATTTCTGAATTATAACTTACAAAAAGGAATCAGCTGAAACGTTTTACCCTAGTGCATTAACCCTATGAGTTGTTCTCAGTGGAAAAGCAAAATACAAAATGTTACAACCAAATATGAGGGTTATGACATTTTATAGTTTACACATTGACTTCATATAAAATGAAACATAATAGCTCAAAGAATTTGTTAATACCTCTTATCCTGGCTGGAGATCAGAAAGGGATACTTTAACCAGTATCTACACCATTTGCAGCATTCAGTAGGCTGCAACAATGACATATATTTTAGTAACAGGCATTGCTTGAGCCATAAACCAATATCTACACCATTTGCAGCATTCAGTAGGCTGCAACAATGACATATATTTTAGTAACAGGCATTGCTTGAGCCATAGCATATGATAAAGGAGGACCCACTTCGGGGAGAGGCTTTCTTAGTATTCAAAAGTCATGATACATTAGAGCTGGAAGGAATCTATCCCCATTTGTCACTAGTCAAACAAAGTGAGGTTTGAATTTGAGAAGTGACTTGCCCAAGGTCACACAGTGACTGAGCCAGGATCAAAATAAAGTCTCCTAATTCTCTATCCAATCATCTTTTTAGTACATTGTGGGTACTCAATAAATACTGGTTTCCTTTTCTTTTAAGGACAGGAGGAAAGACAGAGAGAAAGAACAAAGTCATTTATTATGGTTTGCTGTATTTTTTAATACAAAGTCTTCAGAAAGACAATACCAGAATGGCAATGTGTTTTTTATTTCCCCAGAGCATGATGTGCTCTTGGGTAAATGTGTTTTATGAAGAGATTTGTCCTGGGAACTTGGCAGATTTTACTGTAAATATTTTAACAGTTTCCTATTATTTAGTTGTAGGATTAAATTTTTATCCTAGCCTCCCCAGACTGATGTCTGCAGATAATAAGTGGTTTTGCGAGGGAGTGCCTGCAACAGGAATGATAGCTTTCTTCATTAAAGAATGCTGTGGTAGACATTCAAAGGAGGACTTCCCTACTGAACAAGAAATATCAGCTATCACTGCTCTCTTAGATTCCCCTCAGTTGCAGAGAACTGCCCTATGGTGCAGCCCATGCACACACCTAGCAAGCCGAGGGTATAAAGGCATAGCCAGCCAGCAGGACCAATTCAGAACAACTTTGATGAACACATGCAGTGTGGTGCAAAGATACAGTGAACGTTATATTTTAAATTTTTATTACAATAAAAGACACATTGTCACTGATTCTCAAAATACTCCCCTTCACTTCAAACACACACCCTATTATCCTTGTCACTTTGTGCAGCAGTTCAGGAAATCTTATTTCATGAGTGTGTTTAGCTGTGCTTTTACAGCTACCTCAATGTTCTGAATGAACCTAAAACCTTTACCTTTCATGGTCTTTTGACTTTGGGGAAGAGCCAGAAGTCATGCAGTCAGACCCAGTGAATAAGATAGATGAGGACACTCTGTGACTTCCATGCAGCTGGGTAGCACTCAACAGCAGTATTCACTGTATTTTTGATCACACCTCATAAAACCACAGGAAAGGATTTCCAAAACTGCTTCAGAAAGTGACAAGAACAATGCAATAAGTACATTTTAAAGCAAGGGAAAATATTTTATCAGGGGCGGGGTGGGGGGGATGGAAACACATCTTTTATTGTAATAATTTTTTTTTAATTTAGACATTTGTTGTATATTTCAGTCATGCTTTGGTTTTCTTTAAATATCCATGATCACCCCGTGCTCTTAAGTAGACTATAGTTTTGGAAACAGTCTTAGGAAAGCTAAAAAAAATTGTCCCAAGCTACCATTTTAATTGTAGATACCTAGATAACAAAGTTCATCATGCCACACATAGAAGGCAGGTCTAAAGCTTCTAAGCAGCCCTAGAGACAGGAAATTCAGATAAACACGACTGGGTCCCTGGGGCCTGCATTTTCCATTTATGTAACCTGTCCATGTATCTGACCACGTAGCACTGCAGGGATGGGAGTTTGCCAAGCCTAATGAGTATGTTTTTCTCTGACATGGTTTAAGATTGTTAGTTGCTGCTTCAGATCTTAGTGTTGTCAGGAAGCCTCTCAATCAATCAATAAGAAAATGAAAAGTTACACATAGCCTCCACCTTCAGAATCTTCCCTGTGGTTGTCTTTGTTAGGTTATTTCTCACTCTGTTCTTGCACCAGACATGGCCTAATAAGAATCCTATAGTCTTCTTAGACTAATTCTTCCTCTCCTCCCTGCAAATTCTAAACCTGTTCAGTAGAATTCCCCTACACAAGGTGCAAGGTCTCCTAATAGCATTAAGAAGGTCTCCTAATCGCATTTTAATATTAATTTGGGAAAGAACTTGGTATCTTGGTATTAAGGACAAGCCAAGAAAGCAGTATACAGAGTTTGGACCATAATCATATAAGGAAATTTTTCTCCATCTGAATTCCTCAAAAAATGTGACTAGCTTAAGGACTATCTAACTAGAAACTTTGTTCATCCATGAAATGTGTCCAGAGTAATGTCTGTGTGGCTACCACAGAGGACAACTTATGCACACGCCATTTGTGAAATCTATGCAATGGCACCCTCCTAGATCCACGCAGTACACCACGTGAGCAGCTGACTACATACTAACAATCTGATAGTTTTCTCTGCTTGCCCTCCATAGTCCTATTCATCAAGTCTCCTCTTCAGAATATCCATTTCGTAGTGACCCATAGATTTATAATATACCTGATAGATTTTTCTTTCCTGCAGAGAAAAAAAATGGAAGTGGAAAATTGTGATGGCTATTTTACTTAAATAATATGTGTATGTCCTTTTCTAGAAGCTACATTTCAATATGTAGAGAATGAATGTTCGCCAAATTCCCATAAGAAACATTTCTGTCCAATATTATGCCAACCCAGTGCTTAACATTGCTACTAAAAGGCAGACAGGGGTCTGCTTCTAGGATCATCTCTGCAAAGGCAATCATGCGTGGGTGTCATTCCTGTCAATCATTTCTGTCTCTAAGGACAGCTCAATAAAGAAGTAAGATCACCTATACTCTATGAAGTAATGACTTCATCCCTCTCCCACCAAAGTACAGGAAAGGTCCAAATTTAGTTGGATATTTGCAGAAAAGAAAAGTAATGCACAGAGCGCTGACACTGTTGAGGCAGCATACAAATATTGCATGATAGTCCTTTGAATACAGATCAAAGAACTGCAAAACAATCCTTTACTTAGTTATATCTCCATAGGTATTGGATTTATAAGGGATCTCAATTTAAAATGGACAAACATTAAGGTTAGCCAAAAAAAGTCATCGTTAATATTTGGTGTGCATTTAAGGCAATATCCCAGAACATTACACTGGACTCCATCTGTATCTTATGCCACAGGATGCCACTACCTTAGAGTAGCATTTTCTTTTCATTAAGCCACTGTCTTCCTAACATGGATTGGCCAAGGAAACCAATTATAAGAAATCAGTCTGGTAGTCATACCTCAGCCAAGTGCACTTGACATGAATGCCCAATCTACCGGAATTAATAAGGCACCATCTTCTCCAAAGCTGCCTAAGTGGATTCTCCATTCTTCAGTAGCAGATCATTTAGTAACATCTAAACAGACTACATAACTTATTAATCAACTTTTGTTTTTAATTATTGCTCAATCTAACATGTCAAACTTATAGTAAATTCAAAACTTTCTCCTGCCCCAGTATTAAGAACCTCAACAGAGTACAAAAAACTATGTTCTTTAACTTACTCTCCCCTTTAGCCCTGAAGTAAAAAAAAAAGCAATGTCTTCCCTCTGAGACACACTATTCCTTTTGAGTTTCTACCTCTTCGTGTGAAAGAGACAAGGGTCTTTCATTTGATTGGCATCTCTGCCTACCAGATGCACATACTGAAGAAAATATCCAATTTTGCACTTAAGATACATGAGCAAATTTTTTAGCTGACACTTAGGGTTCTTCATCGCACCATGCCTTGATTTGACCTCTGCTTCTGACCTGACCTCTTTGCTACCCTCTCTCAACTCCCATCACAATTAGAACCCCCAGGCCTTGGCTGCAGGAATTTCTCCTTGGATACGGTGCCTGGGAGACAGCAAAAAACCCTGCTTAAACCACATTCTGGGATTTATGTGACCAGGGAGAAATTCATGCTTGCTTCCTTGTCATGCTGAATGATTAGAAGGTGGTTGCTCGCCCTCTGCCTCTTCTTTGCATTACTACTCCACTGCAGTTCTCCTTTCCCATATGGAGATGAGTCCAGTTCCTTGCTAAATCTAGCATCTATCCTGGGTTGACAATTTCACACTTTTTATGGCACTTCCAAGTCACGATCTTTGTCAGAGTCCTTGAGAAGGGGAAGCACCTTTCTTATGCTTTGTATTATTCTCCCACACATCTACCACATTTCTACACCTAAGGCTGCTACGCTGCTGTGCCTACAAAACTCCCCTTTCATCTTCAATAGATTGTAAGTGGAGGAGAAGAGCTTGGGCAATGATTTCAAGTAGCAAAGCTTCTGCCTTTCAGCCCTGAGTGAAGTGTGCGTCTCCCCATTATGTAGGATCTCTTAGGAATGGGAGGTACTTAACCTCTGTGTCCCTCCCTAGCCCTAGATCTAGTCCCTAAATCCCACGTAATACAAAAGTGCCACTCAACATCCTGTTACAAATAGAAACATGATACAAGGTTTTAAGAAGCAAAAAACCATCTTTTCCATGACCCTGAGAGTTCTCTGGAATACATGTGATAAGGACTAAAATTCTTTAGGATCTAACTGAATAAAAAAAAATCTGGCCTGATAATCTTCTTTGAGGAACTTTAAGTCTATTTGGTTATGCAGAGCTTGAGATCTTAGAGAGTGACTGCCTCTGGGAAAATGTGGGTTTTCTAGGAAAAGTAGAGACAAAAGGGCTCTCCCATTGACTTTGATTAATCTTGGATGGACTTTTTCTGAGTTATCTGGTATACTCAGTTAGAACTCCTGACTTTTAGAGCTAATTTCTGCCCTTCCCCAGTAAAAAAATAAAAAATAGGAAACTGTCATACGCATCTTAATATACATACTGTGTATCCCTAATTGAAATATTCATTGACTTCTTTAGAAATCCCAGCTTAAGGGGCTGGGGTTTTAGCTCAGCGGCATAAGCGCCTGCCTTGCAAGCAGGCAGTCGTGAGTTCGATCACTGGTACCGATTAAAAAAAAAAAAAAAAACCTGAAAAAAAAAAAAAAAAGAAATCCCAGCTTAATAACCTTCCAAAATTTCTTGTTTCTGTGGTCCTGTTAACTAGTATTATAAGGGTGGATTGACTAGGAATTCTTTTCTAAACTATACTTAACCAGTGCAGCTTAGCTGGTATCACCAACACCCTCAATCCTGACCTAAGCTTAAACTAGATCCTAAACTACACACTTAACAGCACTTCTTAAGGTATCATTTGCTTGTAATTCCAAGACAAAAAAATTCCTGGACCCACTTAGGGCTCTTCATATGAATCTGAATATTCATTCAGGTTCTTTACTAATTTCTCAAGAATCAGCATGGATAGAAATTGGCTCTTGGAAGTTAAATGGTAGGGGACAAGGATAAGACATAGATCTAAGAAACATCAAAGCTTTTAGAAGATATTTTAAAATGTGTCCTATATAGCTCTGAAATACTGGGTATCCCAGTACCTTCATGGTGGTAGAAAACTAAGAAATGAGTCCCTTCCAAATCTTATCACCCAAAGTGGATTTTATTTTACCTGTTTTATATATGAAATCTCATCCTTTGGCTTACCTGAGCCACACTGAGTTAAAAACTATCTTGATCCACATATAAAATATGTAATATACTTAACATATATAAGTAACAAAATTTCAATTGTTATTATAACTTTTCTAAAATTAGCAATGTTGTAAGTGTAATTATAACAAGCTGTTTGGTGCATTTTGTACTTTGTATGACATAGAAACACTTTAACTTACTGAATTCTTTTTCAAAATAATAAAATGAGCCTAAGTTTAAGAATTAAGTAAGAAAACTTGCATGTTTGCTCAATAACAATAAACACCTGTCTTCACAGGCACATGTATTTGTAGGTAGGTTCCAATGTAGTCACCGCGTGTTATCAAGTTCCACAAACACAGGTAACCTCTGATGGGGATCTCAGTTCAATGGGGTATGGGGGGGTGCGGGAGGAATTAGCTCTTCACTGCACCCTCCCCTGCAGTGTTTGGTTCTTACCTGCACTACAGAGTCCATGTTGGAGCACTGTACAGTGGGGATGAAAAACACTGCTAAAATCACATAGTAATGCTCAAATCTACAATCTTGTTGGGCCATGTTACTAGCTATCCAGGGCCTTGTAAAACCCAAAGCCAGGTTGTACATACCTGGCTTTATATGTTAGACTTTCACTTGATTAGGAGAGAGGGGCATAGCTTTGCTACAAAAAATAAATAATTAAATAAACATTTGCTATATAAATTTCTTTAAAGGAACTGAATACATAACCTCTTGCCTTAGCAAGCAAGGGGGGAGAGACCTGCCTTAAGAAGCAACTGAAATTGCTTACTAATTTTTATTACTTATTAAAATAATATGGTAGTAACTATGCCCAAATACAAGCATCATGAGATTCACTCTTCAGTATTCAGCTATACTAAATACCTTTCTTGGTCTCTCACTTGGCTACAAAAAATGCCATCACAGAACAATAATATTGTCATTTGGCCTTTATGAGGGTTGATATGAGGGACTACAACATGACACACATTTGTGCATAACTTGTGAAATCGTAGTTGAAGATGTTGTCCCTTACACAAGGATCTATTTGATGAACTCCCTTTACATCGGAGAGGTAGAAAAATATTCCATTTCCTTTTGTGTCAGATAGTTAGGCACTTGAAATTCCCTAGTTTGTCTTTAACTGCCAGTAAACCAAGAGTCAAATTTAGTGTTTAAGGTGATTGTGGGGATTTATGTTCAGATACTGTGTTTTCTGACCCAATTATCACCCAGTTCTCCTTTGATTCTGCCAACATTAATTGAGTATTTAGGTGCTAAGCACTGTGATAGGTACCAGGGGCACAAAGATTATTAAAACATGACACTTTCTCTAAAAGTGATTTCAGTTAAATGGCTCTTGCTCATTTATTTTTACCATCTTTCTGTATACACACCTTCATTTGCAAGCTATCTCACTTGTATTTTTTAAAACAGATATAATATTGTCAAGAAATAAGTAAAATAAGTGAATATGCTGTGAAAGGAGAAGACAATCGTACATGTTCCTGGAGAAGTAGATAACTGATACTATAGTCTTCTGTAGCCTCTCAAATCACCGACAGGCTGAACGTCTCTTTCAGCGCATCTTACAAGCAACCAAATGAACACTTAACAAGCCTGTTCTGACAACGTAGTTCATCTTCTACTCAAAAACGCTAACTGCAATTACAATAAACACTGCCCTCAAAATCAAATAAAAAAAAGCACAGCACATCAGAGGCAGTCCTGACGTGAAGAACAGGAAATGTATGTAAATGCTTCAGCCCCCAGTGCATGGGACAAGGTGCCCATTTCCATACTGAAGCAGACACTGCCAACAGCTGAAAGTCTTGTCATTTCAAAACAGCGAACAAATAAACCAAAAATGGTCACAATACATTGATGTGCTTTTTCACGTAAAATGCTAACATTTTTTAGCCATTTGGGGATATTATATAAGCTACCGTGTAAGTTATTGACATTATTTCATACGTTTGTTCACATTTTCATCATCACTATCACCATCAGAGAGGGTAGGACAAATTTGTAGTTTCTAATTTGTGGTTTCAAATGCACCAAAAATCTCATACCTAGACCCAGAGGGGAACCGAGAAGTCCTTTAAAATAAGGACTGGTTTCCTTCCTTTAGGCAGGAAGGTTTTTTTTTTTTTTTTTATCTTTTATAAATACAACTGGAGCAAACCAAGACCCAAGGTGTCAGACAGCACCTATTCTGCATGTTTTGGTTTTCTCCTGTGATGCGGAAAACAGCATGCTTCTTGCTGACTCCTTGCTGTTTAGACTTCAGTTGAAGTTTTTCTCCTAGAGTTTGTCACTAGCACAGAAGCCTAAAATGTGCTCTCCATATGAAGGAAAGTCTTCTGTACTTTAAACACAGAAGTTTGCTCAGAATGGCAATACATATGGTTCATTTGCGATTATCTGATGCTTAGATAGTCATTTGGTGTCATATAAAAAAGAAGAAATACTTTATGATAAGATTTTAGTACCAATTTCACAACACAATTTATATTAGCATTGAGGAAAAAACCCTTTTGACAGTTCAGTCTAATTTCAACTCTAATTTTTTTACTTTTCAGCTGGAAAAATGTTAGTACGCTAATTTTTTTCTCCTCTGTTTTTGTCTACCTTCCACATTTCTAAAATAGAAATCTTGACTTCTACACATCTTTTAACCCAAAGGCTTCTATGATACACATCAGAATACACTAGATTATTTAAATAAGTATATTTATGGGGATAGGAATGCTAACAAGGCTCAAAACATAAATTCTTCAGTTATGTTTCATTTAGTTATCAGATACAGTTACCTAGTGAACTAGTGAAACTAAATAATGTCAGCCTTTAGATGTTTATGGTTCTAGGGAGCAATAGTAAATACAATACAATATAAGGCTGCAGTGCAAAATATTTTCAATAAAGCAGACAGTTCTGATTTAGCACATTCCTCAAGAAGAGTAGGCCCATCCATAAAACACACAACAGAATGTCATTGCTTCGGAAAATGTGTGAGCATTCTTACACTGCAGTGAGCTGTATCCAGAGAGGAGAAAAAATGATGCCTGAAGGGTTTGTTCTGTCACTATCACGGGGAATATTTTTAATTATATTCACATGCAGACACTATTTTGTATGCACAGTGAACAATGCAGAGGTAAAACCTAAAATGGACATGATTCCCTGAAAACTGCTGGGAGAAATGTGACGTGGTATCGGTTCTTACATAGGTAAAGCAGTTCGGCAGTGAGACCCTGAGGAAGCTGAAGCACCCTAACACTTCCCAAACCCAAGAGCTCACCTAGATGATGCCACTAAAATGTGACAACTTACTCAGGTATTCAGAGATGCTACATATTCATGTGCATAAAAGCCCAAGTTCTCTGAGGCTTAGAACCCAAAATTTCTTGATGTGGATCTGAAAGATACACAGGAACATTGTGCGAATGTTCTCCTTTGCATGATAATTTATGTCTTGTTTAAAGTTCTGTGTTGTGCTGTTCTGAAATTCAGCGTCACTCTCCCATAGAAGTGAAGCATAGAGCACTGACGGGGACAGTGAATTTTAGCCTGGTTGTACTCAGCTGCTGCTACTTGCCTGGATAATTGCTTTTGTCTAATTCACCAACATAATTGTGACTCTACAGACATAGATTTAAAAGCCATTGAAATATCAAATTACATTACAACAATACGGCCAAGTCTCCATAAATATTCCTGTTTCAATTTTAATCTTTCCTTAAGACTATGGTGAATCTTTGTCATAGGACAAAGAAAGGGCAAAGTGTTATATGTTGATGTCTGTCATGACAAAAAAAGGAGGGTGCCAATTGTGTACACTACTAGAACAATGAAAAGAATGATGAATCTGTTTTCACTCTCTTCCAGCTATCAGCATAAGAGAATTCAGTATTTTTTTAGATGAATGACCATAACTCCTAATTTCCATTATTGAAATTAGAAACCTGGAACTTGAAGACATAAGTGCTAGCTATGGTTCTTCTTAAAGGTGGAGAGGAGTGATTGTTCAAAGCAACATAATCCAATGCAAATGGATTTATCTGCTACCTTTGGCATATGTTGCAAACAATGATCACTGACCTATCATATCTCACCTTTATATAATGATATGGAACTTCATGGAAAATGCTTCAATCTAATTAGACAAGATTTGTAAAAAAAAATAATAATAATAAATATACAATTAAAATGCTAAATCAAGAATGAGTAGAAAAATGGCGGACCAGTAAGCAGCAGGATACGGACCCTCTCTAAGAAAAGACACCTCAAATGCCGGAATAAAATATCCTGGAGAGGTCCAGACAGAGAGAGATGGATTCTCTCGACCCAGGAAGAAACTAAAGGGAAAAGAGCTGGTCAAACATGAAGTCCCAGGTGGCTACCATTAGAAAAGCTAAGATTAGTGGTCACAGTGCTCTCTCCAAGCCACCTGAATTTGTGCCTCCTAGACTGGCCTGAGCGCCTGAACTCACGCCGATGCAACTGCCCTGAGCTGCCCCACATGAGGAGCTGAGCCGCCCCGTACGCAATTCGGCTAGAGCTGCCATGAAATTGCACCACAACCACACTGAA
Organism: Dolichotis patagonum; assembly: GCA_004027295.1. Lineage (NCBI taxonomy): Eukaryota > Metazoa > Chordata > Mammalia > Rodentia > Caviidae > Dolichotis > Dolichotis patagonum. The sequence goes on along the minus strand of PVJX010011222.1, from coordinate 27,625 downwards.
GTTGGAGGTCTGCAAGCCAACAGAGAACAGAGCTAGCAAGGGACCTGCATTAACCCATGGTGAGTACTGGGAATAAGACCCTCCCACTGGAAAAGGTCGACCAACTGGACGACATGTTGGAGTAGGGAAGGATGGGCCTGAACTAGGAATGGCAGTGACTTCAGTTGGTTGCTCCCCTCCCAGAGCAGATTGGTGGGATCTGCTTGGCCTGGGTCACACCCCTGACCAAGACCCAATAAGTTGTCCCAAACAAATTCCCTACACGCAGCACGCACTAATGCAGTGAAGCCCCCCGAAGCTTGACTGACCCGAAGAGGAGGGGCCAGGATATGCCACCCTCAGGCGGTGCTGCTTGCACCTCAGTGACCAGCAGCAAACTGGAGAGGGCAGAAACCCCTAACCTGCATGCTTCAGAGGAACTATAACCAACAAGGAAAGGGGCTGGGAACTACATTATACACATGTATGGAAGAAACCAAAAACATGACAAGAGAAAGAAATAAGAAAAAGCCCCAAGCCCCCAACCCTGAGAATATTGATCCAGGAGCGGTAAATACAAAAGAGATTGAGGGCAGCAAACATGCAATATCAAACATGGCATCAGCGGACATAAAGAGATATCTTTAGGACCATGTAGACACATTCAAAACTGAAATATTAATTCAAGTAAAGCAAGATATAAGTAGATTAATAAAAGAAATGCTAAGCACCTCTCAAGAAGACACAGATGGAACAATGGAGGAACACAAAAGAAGGGGAGAAACGTTCAATGAAGAATATAAAGAAAACCTAGAATACACGAAGCAGATTCAAAGAGATTACCAGGAAACTAAAGACTCCATTGAAAGCTGGCAAAACTGCTTGAAAGAAGCTAAGGATAGACTATCAAAACTTGAAGACAGGTTTGCAATGTGTGATCATGAAAGGAAAGATCTCTTAACAATAACAATACAGCAATAACAATACAGGGGCTAGAAGATAACAAGAGGTTCTATAACCTAAGAATAAAAAACGTGAATGAAGAAGCAGGAGTCAAAACAAAGGAATTACAGAGGTTATTCACAAATATAATTAAGGAAAACTTCCCAAGCATAGAAAAAGGAAATGATATTCAGATGTATGAGGCATACAGAACTCCAGCCACCTACAACCAAAACAGAGCTACACCCAGACATATAATAATCAAGATCCCAGAAGTTCAATATAAAAACAGAATTTTAAAAGCCATCAGAGAAAAGAAATGGATCACTTATAAAGGAAAACCCATCAAAATCATAGCAGACTTCACGACACAGACCATCAAACCAAGAAGAGCTTGGAGCAAAGTATTCTAAGCCCTGAAAGAAAATAACCTCCAGCCCAGATTGATGCACCCTGCAAAACTGTCTCTAGAAATTAATGCTTCCACTACAAAGAGGAACTGGGGGAATCTGTGAACACCAATCCAACCCTTCAGAGAATACTGAAGGACATTCTAGAGAAAGAGAGAAAAAATTACCAGGATTTCAGGAACAATGGCAGAGAGGCCTCAATGAATGGGGCAGACAGTGGAATGAGGGGGAAAAGTAGACACCCATTGGCAGAAAAATAGCATAGCAGAAATGAGGCAGAGAAGGTTGGCTATAATCTCTAACATAGATGGCCTTGATACACTGAAAGAAAGAAAGAAAGAAAGAAAGAAAGAAAGAAAGAAAGAAAGAAAGAAAGAAAGAAAGAAAGAAAGGCAGAGTAGATCAGGAAGTAGGGTCCACCGAGATGCTCTGTATAGGAAATATAATTAACTGAAAAAGGATTTGTGGGCCAAAAATCAAATATGAGAAAATAATGCACTATGTGACAGGGAACCAGGTAGAAACAAGAGCAACTCGACCAGCAACTGTAGATAGGTTGGAAAGACAGGATACTTATGTGCAGTAGAGAACTAATCAGCTATAATGAAGGAAATCCTTGAGGCTGTTGTAGGTAAAAGAATACAACTTGAGATCAAGTCCAGGAGTGAGAAGGTTTAGAACCACTTAGGTAAATAGCAGGTTGCCCCCCAATCTAAAAACTGAGGGGTTTGGTGGGACCCAAAATGCACAGCACACTGTGGGAGTGAAAGGGGAGGAAGAATCTAAAAAAAGAAGGCATAGGATATTGTTAATAGTGTATCAGGATCTAAAACCCACTTTACTCACACCACTCTGTTTAGATGGATTATATTCTGTTCCAGTTTGTCTACTTGTGCTAGATTTGAGGGCTCAGACAGCTATCCCAAAAATAGCAGGACATAGTATGGTAATCATCCTTAATTTCCTATTAACTTAACCTGAAGCCCTGTATATCTTATACTGCTTTATCACGACTGATCTCAGTTGAAACTGGTTAGATTGCTGTTTTGTATTGACAGATTATAATCAAATCTGTTATGATTGATAGTCTGAGAGTATAGGCAACTACACTAAAGATGACAAGATTCACTAGGAAACCCACTCTGGTTTGATTATTACCTGATTTTGAAGTTTTATGCTGTCTACAATATTTTGTTTTTATTAATATTGTTATGTACTGCTATATTCAATTATACTACTCCTGATGATATGGACAATTCTATTGAAGATAACAAGAGACAACACAGTAACCATTGTAGATCACCTTGTACTGTGGTTTTATATGACTTTTTTGTTTTATGTTTTTATAGGAATTTGTTTTGTTTTATCTTGCTATGTTTTGTTTTCCCCTCTGATACAGACAGGATAGAAATACATGTAGAGACTCATGCATGCGTAGAACCTATAAACAGTTTATGAGAACTGGTTATATAACGCATGATGAAATGAACAACTACTTTGAAGAAAAAGGGACATTAAGGTACCCACTGCTGATTCCGTAGTGTCATGAAGTGAAATCCAGAAATACTATCATTCTTTGTTCAGAGTGATTTTAGCTTGTTTTGTTTTAAGTCCAACATACATGAAGGTATGGACAGCTATTTTGAAGACAATGAGAGACACTATGACAGCCATTGTTGGCTTCCCTATTGTCTGGTCTTGAAGACCTAAAATGCCTTCCTCATCCTGTTCAGATCAGTTCTATACTATGTTGTTTCATGTGAATTCTCTGTATGTGAAGATATGGACAACTATTTGGAAGAAAACAAGAGACAATATGATAGTGAAGATCTCTGATTGTCTTGCTTTGAAATTTATCTCTTACATTGCTTTCTTGTGTTCTGTTTTGTAGTGTTTAATTTTACCCTCTTTAAAATAATTTTTAAATGACAGAAAAAAATGCTAAATCAATTATGTGACACAAATAAGAGAAATAAAGTTTAGTGAAAAAGGGTACAGGATGCAAAGTAAAGAGACTTAGGTCGAGTCCCAAAGGCTGCCACTTACATGCAGTGTGGTCCTACTTAAATCAATAAAAGACTAACAGGAAATGCAAATATTATTTAATTTTCATAATGGACTGCATACAAACAAAGCTAAGCATTGTCCATTTTCATACAAGAAGTCTAGAAGTAAGGAACTGCTGGAGTTGGCTTGGTTATTTAAGTATTCACAGTCATAGTAACGGTCAAGGTCATGGTCATGGTTATTAGGGTTCTCTTGCTCGTTCCCTGATTCTAAGAACTCTTAACAGCCTTAACCACTGTATGTATAATACGAGGAAGACAGGGAAGAACAAGAGAACATGGTTTCATCCTAAGAAACAAAGGTTTCCAGATCCAAATTAAGACTTCCACTTTTACCATGCCTAGAAAGCCATCATAAGCTGCCTCTGGTAGCAAGTGAGGTTAGAAAATAAGATTTTGAAAGCTGAATGTATTTTCAGTTAAATAAAAATTAGGGTGATGTTTGTAAGGAAAAGATAAATGGAAATGAACTGGTAACTCCACGTGTGTGTGTCAGTGTTCTTCACAGAGCTGATGTTAGCAATTACATATCTGAAAGTGTTTTGTTCACCATAAAGTTGATTTTTTCTAAATTAAATGTTACACCACTTCCGTAGATATTCATTATTTTACAGTCTCCCACATAGTCTCCTTCTAGAATGAGTCCCATAAGGGCAGAAACTTGTCCTGTCTGTCTCCTCTTGTATCCTCAGTGTCTTGGTGGTAGCACGCCATGTAATAAATGCTCAGTAACTATTATTTGAGTGAAATAATAAAATTATCTGTGTGCTTTCTGAAAAACTATTGTGCCATATTCAAATGGATACATAATTATGGAAAAAGACTTTTAGATAAAATATATTTTACTTTAATGTTTCCAATATATAGACATTACTTTAGGTCACACACATATACACACATGTACCTAAAGAGGGGTGAATGTCTTTTTCCTTGGTATGCTTTACACATATAAAGTTAAAAACATGTTATTTATGTAGGATCCATAACATTAAAGGACAGTATTGTTTTAATTTTTATTTATTCTTTAAATACCCAATTTACCTTTGTTGACTCACTTTTTGTTTAACAATTGGGGTATCTGTGTTCATATATATATTTCATTTACATGTTATGAGATTAAACTGTAATTACCCAGTTCTTTAACTAAAATGCCCTGAGTTATACTCTTCTTTGAAAAATAGATAAAGAATAACTATTAAAAGTATAAGCATAAATGCTGCTTAAAATTTATCTCCACTATCCAGTGACATATAATAGATTTGTTGTGTTTTTCTTTCAAAAAGTCTATGAATTCTTTTCACATATCAGAAAGTGGTTCAGAAAAAGGAAGATGTTTTTTAAATAAAAAAGTCAATTCAGGAAAAAAGAAAATATTCTTACTCAGTGACAATATAATTACAGTGAGCTATGAAGAAGTAGTTGCCACAGTAATCTTATTTTTATTGAATATCAGAGCATATATGGACACAAAAGTGAAATTTCAACATGTGTGTGTTAGAGTTTCAGTCACATTATGAAGCCAATTGTTTGGAAAACCCCTGAAAACACATACCTCCACACACACCTGGTCATGGCCAACGAGCCCCTCTGCCATCAAACCGCCATTCTTCACACCGCCGCCCCAAGCCATACCTCCGCATTCTCACTGCAGGGCTTTCGCACTTGCTGTCCACATTCCAGCTTTCTACTTGGCTGTCCCATTGTCCTGGGGTTAGCTCAAAAGTCACCTGCTCACAGAGAACTTCTCTAACCTCCAGACAAATGTAGCTAGTGCCCCAAGTCCTTCTCACCCTGCAAAGACCGCGCACCATTCCCCCAGTCTTATTTCTTTCTAGCATTATCTGACCTAAGAAATCACTTACTTAGTTGTTTCTCACAGTGATGGCAAACCTTTTAGAACTTTCAGTGATACAAACAGGCCACTGCTTCACGTGTACCATAGGTTTGCGACCAGTGAGCATATGTTTTGAAGAAGTCAGGGGCACTGCTTGCCTGGTTCACTGCTGTCTCCAGTACCTCCAATAGGGCTCATCACAAAAATAAGCACTCCTTAAATATTTGTTGAGTGAAAATGAGTGTTGAGGACTTCTCATATTCTTGTAGCTCCCAAGATCTAATGGGTTACACTCATGTTCCCTATAAACCTCTCAATACATTTATAGATAATCCCAAATAATTTCTTGAAATCATAATAAACATTTCTATAGTTACTTTTACAGTTTTGATCTAGAATACACCCCCAAATTCTCACGCCCTCACAGGCAGGGGCTTCTGGAAGGTGATGAGTCTGAGGATGCCGCACTTGTCTATAGATGCTCTCTCTGCTTCTCGTTGCTGGCTGCTCCAACAGGAACAGCTTACCCTGCCCCCCCCCTTCTGCCTTAGTGCCCTCTGACCACAGACTGAAGCACATCCAGAGCAAGCCTTTCCTCCTTCAAGCTGTGGGTGTTGAGTATTGTGTCCTAGAAATGAGAAAGTGATCAGACACAGTATAATCTGAGGAGACAGAGAACAAGATTCCAGTATTTATTTACTTTATCCTACTAATTCAATTTTTATTTACAACTAGTCTTTAAATAGGCAAAATAACAAAAATATGCAAGAACTGAACTGCTGTATCCAGGTGCCTATAATAGGTAATATCTCAAATCATAAATATAATTCTTTTTCACATAACATTTCATTAAAACACATTCTATTAGCACTAGTCTTTGGAGGAAAGATTCCAAATACTTCAAGAGAACAGCTGAAAGGCAAGACTTTCTCCTAGTGAACGCTTCACAATTTATTAGCATAAAAGAATACATTTTCCAGATACTGTCAGTTCTCCACGGAAACACTATAAACTGAGTCTTCTCAGACCCACAAGCTAAATCCCTTGGACCAAAGATTCAAGTTGCTATGTCCTCTTAAATCTGTATCTTGCATCTTAAATAGATCTCTGTCCTGCTCTAATTCAGTCCCTTCCTTTCCAGCACAGCTATTACGACTCAGTTATAAAAATATGACTCACCTTATTTTGGAGAAGGTGTGTTTTTTAAAAACCAAACGTTTATTCTCTACCCAAGACAGGATGATCAATTTGTTAGCTAACAGCAAAACAGAGTATTAGTCTCCTGTATTGTCTTAATCATTTCAACAATGTTCATATAAATGTAAATTCTAAAGACCCAGTTCAAATGATAAGGAAAAGGCACCCAATTCCTTCCATTCATTTGAAGCTAAAAAAAAAAAAAAGGAAATTTTCATCTTTATTTGAAACTCTGGCTTAGATAAAAATAGTACTTACTTGCATCTTGCACAGATACAACAGAATTCTTTATTATTATCTTGATTGTATGTATTTAATGGGGTACAGTGGGATAATTCAGTGTATATATGCAATACGTAATGATTAAATCAAGTGGTTAGCATCTCCTATGAACACTGAATTCTTAAATCAATGTGGAGTTCTAAAAAAAAAATCATTAAATTCAGGCTGCCAAAAGACACATTATACAGAAAACATAATTTCTTCCTGTCCCATGGTGTAACTTGACATGGCACTGAAGAACTCTCTTGTTTCTATAAGTGTGTTAGATGTTGCTTAAAAAATATTTTTTAAAGGTGCAACTCATTTCTAAAAAGTATTGCCTTGGATGAAGCTCTAATCAGTCACTTGCCAGAAGACTGATGCAAGGGAGAGTAAAACATAAATAAATAACTAACCAAAGCATTTTAATAATCCTGAAGAAACTAACATTCAGTGTAATGACCATTAATAAAAATATTTGTGCTATCATTACTAACACAGCTGCCACCATAAACTGAGAAGGCTATCGCGAGTTACTGAGCATCGTAAAATTCTTAAGTATCTTGTAGGAAGCATTTCCCTCACTTAGGAATTATAACTTAGGAATTATAACTCAGGAAGAAATATTCCAAAGGAACTGCCTGTCTCCTTGAGTGTCAGAGCTCCTAGTTGTTTTAATGGAAAACCACAATAAAATATTTTTATGGTGGAATCTAAATAACATGCTTGTGTATTTCAACAAATCCCAGATTTTGAACTAAGCTCAGTGCAATCAGGATAAGGTAGTGGAAGAGACTGTGCCTGATTCTCTAACAGTCCAATGATACACCTGTTTCTGTATTTCTTGGGTACCCTACCCCTGATTTTTAATATCTTTGAGCCCCTACACTCATGTCTGTACATTTACCCATGTCATGCAGCTCAAACAATAAGAACTTGACATTCTCATGGTGCTAGCTCCCATATAATTTCATGTCTTTAGAGTTCAGAGAGGTAAGGTAGTGGGATGTATTTGAAGTCTGTTTTGGTAAACCCTCTGGCAACCAGGGCATCCAACTGCCCTTGTTGGCCTTTTTTTTCCCCCTAACAACTCTGTGACCCCCTCCAAAACCATAATTAAGCACAAATTAAGGGAAAAAAAGCAAATGTGCCCATGAATATATTTAAGCAGCTAATAGGAAAAGTATACCAAGATCCAACATTATCTTCTATAAGACTCTTTCCAAAATCCTTCAGCTCTCCGACTCTTTTTAAGCTTTTAGAGCATTTTGCTCACATGTATATTAAAGGCTTTGACCAGTTGTATTATAATTATTTGTTTGTTCCTAAGAAATATGTGATTTATCCATAGTCATTTTTATGTCACAGTACTTGAGTCTCAGCAAGTATTGAAAAAACATTGCTAAACATACAGGAGTTCGAAAATCAACAGGAAATTTTTGCCTGTCTTCCAGAGAATCCAAGTCATGCATAGGAGATGAGGCACACACATAATATTAATATGTGACAGAAAGTAACATGTCATAACACAAAGGTACACTTTCTCCTGGTTTCTGGTTTCTGATTTCCTCAATATGATTGGCTTCAGGTGCTCATGAATATAGAGGCAGATATGTCTCCTGTAGGTAGGCCCTGACCAATTCCTGTGTCTCCTATCACTTGTGAAAGAGGACTGAAACTAGTCTTGTTGCTCTTGGGATTGGAGGGGATGGGGACATAGCAATTAAAACCGTTAAATTCTCCCTGCTGAAAACTGGGGGAGGGGTCACTTTCCAACAATGTCTCTTTTCTTGTAATAGTACATGAAAAAAATTGTAATTCTAAGTATGTTCCCTTTCTCTGAAATGTATGTAAATCTTTTTTAAATGCTCAACAGGACTTTTAAAACCAGAGATGTCTTTCTCAAGACTTGGGAACCATCTCTCAGGAATGTAAACTTCAAGGAAGATAGAATCCTTGCTTTTGTTTCTTAAGAAGAATAGGAACCTAACTTGGGCAAGTATTTTGCTTTACACTGTAAAACTATTACTCTAAAGATATGACAAGTTCATCTTTCATTTAGATAAAATTAATTAGCTTGCCCAGGTGGTCACACCAATTACCAATAATACTCTTAGGATGAATTACGTTGACAATGAAGGTAATAAGCCCAATGCTGACCAGTCCTTTCATGGAGAACTAGCTAATTATGAAAGCACGTACATAATACCTACTTGGCCATGTAAGAGTGAGGCATCCTTCAGCTTTTGCAGTCTTTTGGCAGACGGCCTATAAGGCACACCACTCACTAGCATAATGTTTATTCTATGCTAAAACTGTTTTCTTTGTTTTCTACCTTTGTGAAGAGGTTTTATGGGCTGGGAAGAAATTTTATTTTTAATCACATTTCCGCAGTAGTATCCCAGATTAACTCTAGGCACAGAAATGCAGTCCACGACACCATTTCTCTAACCTCCAACAAATTTGCCTTGTCCATTTCATTGATATTCCTCTTAACTTCTGACATCATGGGATAATAAAACCTCATAATTTAAAGGGACTGTAGATCAATTAAGATCAACTAAGGAAATTCTGTATCTACTATATGAATATATCTATACGATAATTCATCAAAATTAAGAATAGCCAACTACTTTTTGAGAATTCTGAGTTATGGAATAAATGCTACCATCCAAGATAAGAAGGGTGGGAATTTCTCCAAAGGCAGAAAGGAAGACAGGTAACATGGAAAGTAGAAGAGAATGTGTGAATGAAGCACAATAGAGAGGAAATAAAAGATGTTTGGGGAATGTTGAATAGTCTCATAGCATTAAAAGCTCACATATGAATAGGAAATTGGAAGAAAGAGCCAGACAATAGCACAGAGATCTGAATACCAGGATGAAAAAGTCTTTGCCTGGCAATAAAGGCTACTATCCTGCTTGTTTCTGAAGGGAATAACATACAACTTAACAGGATCTTTCCCAAGAAATTTGAAAATTCTAAGTATATGTTCAGTGCTAACATCTCCTTTTCAGTTCAACAACAATGAACCTCAGTTCCAGAAAAAATTTCCAAACACTAAAAGGGAAAACAAATCCAAGTTCTCTTTGTTCTTGGAACTGGGTTTTTTATCTGACCACAATTATCTGTCTTATCTTCACAACAGTTAGCAGCAATTTGGGGTGTCCTTACTAGGCCTGCATGGCTATGTGAAAGAAGCACCTCTTTGTTCTCCACTCCTTATCTTTTGGGCCAGAAGCAACTGCTGCTCTCACTTGTCTTATGCTGCCTTCCACAGTGGCTAAGGTAAGTGGTTTCAGTTTTCTTTGACCTTCCTTCTCATTTTCAGGGAGGTGTCTCACCTATTTAAAGATGATTTGTTGAAACCAAATGAACAGTCACCGAAATGCAAGAGGCCACAGAATGCCCTCTTTCATTTGTAAAATCTGCATTCTGAGATAGATGGTCTTAGAGAAGCTGGTATTAAAATATGACAAATATACTAGTTTGCCCTCAAAGTAACATAAATCCCCCACTGGCTTATCATAACTGCCAGGGATCTTCAAAAGCCTGGACAAGTGAAAGAGGGCCATTGGCAATTACCATGCTTATTAACCTGTCACTTATTGATAGGCTTAAAAATACAAAAACTGGGGCCAGGGGTTTAGCTCAATGGCATAAGTACCTGCCTGGCAAATGTGAGGTCGTGAGTTTGATCCTCGGCACAAAAAAAAGAAAGAAAGGAAGTAAACTGGGGGGAAGGGAAAAGTAAGGGGGAAAAGCGCATTTTATTTCTTCTCCAGGACTTCATTACATGAATTTTTACTTCAACCAATACTTCTACAATAATAGCTGAGACCTAATTTATTTTTGGAAAACAGAGAAAATGAAAATGAAAATGTCCTTACATCAGGCAATCAATCAAAGAGAGTGGAACAAAAAAAAATCAGGCATTTGATTTGTTTTCCTAAGTATAATTCAAGGAACATCTGTGCTTATGTCATGGACCCTTTGGTATAGTGCTTTCTCAGAAATTTTAGTAAAAGTTGAATCCATTGATCCATGATTCCGTAAACTAGAGGTTTTTGAAGGGCAGCCAAAGTTTTGTTTGGTTTCTTAATAGCTCTCTCTTTCACCCTTGAACCTGAGAACATCTGTCTTGTTCCTCCAGAACTTAAGACACATTTTATACTAAGGATATTCGTGCACTGGAATTTGTTGACAAACAAGCATTGTTTTACAATGCTAGACATTCAATCCAGAAGCTCTAACACGCTAGGCAAGCATTCTACCACTGAGCTTTATCCCCAGTCCAAGATACCAAGTAATTTTTAAAGAAATATTTTGTTTAGATTCTTAATGAACACATCTATCTTCAGTAAAGAAAACAGGCATAAAAATATAAAACTATCGGACTGGGGATTTAGCTCGGCAGCATAAGCACCTGCCTTGCAAGCATGTAGTTGTGAGTTCGATCCCCAGTACAAAAAAAAAAAAAATACAAAGCCATAATTCCCATGAGCAATTCTAAGTTTTACTTGTGGCCAGGGTTCAGAATTCAGGCTTTATTCATCAATATATGCATAATTTACTGAAATTTTTAAATAATAATTCATTTTTAAAATTCACCCAGCAATTAATCAAATTGGAAATTTTTTTCAGGCATAATCTTGATAAATTCAGAGTGATTTCCAATTATTAGTTTTTCTCACACATTCCAGAATAAGTCATGAAATTTTAGAAAAAAAGGACACAGAAGGTGACAGAAATGAAAGAACAGGTAGAAAGTAATTAGTACAAGGTCTGAAACAAGGACTCAACACACAATAGCTATTATTTGGTGGGGTAGTAATGGTGGCAACAGTGGTAGTCAAATTTCCTCTCCTCTTCCAGCAGTCCAGTTTAAAGATTAGGAGCAAAAAAAGCTAAATAACTTGTGGAAGGTTATACAACTGGATATTGGTAGAGCAAAAACTGGTATGTAGGTCCCTTCACTAATCTAATATAGTACTAAGTGTCCTAGGTGAGATAATTTATTCAATTATAATACATAATCTTATCATATGAAATATCCATGCAGAAGAAAGCTAGATTTCTATGTTCAGATAACAAGCCTTCTTTAGTTTCTATTTCAATTAACTTGCAATTTCAGAATTTCTAGTCTTTTTCTCAGTCCTCTGCTTTTCTTAACATGTTACATTTAACACAATTGTCCTTCCGCCTGTGCACCAGCACACTAAGCCAATTCCTATTTCTCTGACCACACAATCTTGTATTTACTTTCTCCTTTCTTTCATATGTACTTGAAGTATGCAATTTTCCAAACCTCAACCCTTTAAATCTCTGTACTTTATTTTTCAGAGATTACATATATTCTCAAGTAATATCAGTATGAAGATAACATTATCACATTTATGTTCAGCCCTAATCTTTCTTGGAATCTAGCTATAAATTTTCGGTTTCCTATTGAATGTCACCATTGTGATATTACAATATTATCTCAAAGTTACCATGTCTATAGTCAGCATCACATTTCACTCAAAGGTAGCTCAAAATTCTTACTTCTAAAGTAACAGTCTTATAGCTCTTCCAGTCTTAAAAATGTAGAGATATCTGGGTCTCCTTGTCCCTCATAAATAACCATCTTCAATCTTTTCCTTTTTCACATCTTCCTTTCCTTTCCCACTGATACCACACTGCTTTTGTTCTCACCACCAAGACCAGAACTGCTCCAAGTACTTCTTAATTGATTTCTCTACCTTCAGTTCTTACCATCACACAAAGTCCTTGAGTATGGAACCCAGCTGGAGGACTTAGGATTTAACATTTTGACAGCTGCACAAAGTGTGTGTGTGAGGGGTGTGTGTGTGTGAAACTGGTTGCTGTTTAACTGTTTAAACTGAATACAGCCTGTTTCTGTCTCCCTCTCTTCCTCTCTCTTGTTATTAATACAATGAACCATACTTCTCAGGCTGTTTAAGGAGTCTGATGAATGCTCCCCTGGAAAGCCCACTGGCTACATCACTCTGCAAAGCAACACATCTACAAAAGCGATTCTTCAGCTCTCTCATCTTTTTTTCACAGGTATATCTCATTCTTAAAAAAAAAAAAAAAAAAAAAAAAAAGCTTTCTAGAGCAAATTAAAAATTAAAACTACCCTGAAACACTAGTCTGGCCTCTAGAATTGGCATGAATCCAAAAGTTTTGCAACGTATGTTTTGACAGTCTGGTAAAACAATAGGAATTTCATACATTTCTAGTATATGTGCAAAACAGTAAATCCTGAGGAGAGATAAAATTCACTCTTGCCTGTGTTTTTTACTTTTGCTTTTAGCCTTTGATTCAGTAATATCATGTCTAGGACACAATTACAAAGTAATACTATAGAAATACAAAAACTGATTTTTACAGCATTATTTAATAGTAGTAAACAAATGGAAATGGAAATACGTCAAAGCAAATGTTTCCCATACTTCAACTTTTGCTCCCTCCCCCTTTTTCTCATGTCTTTTCTTCTTTCCTCTTCACTTCACCTGAAATTTGGCTGATTGCAGGGATGGCAAAATAGTTCTTCTGTTCTTTTTAGTATTTGTAATAATTTACTCTGTTGTCCAATTAATGATAGTTAAATTACTATTTATGTATCATTTTCATTATTGCTCTTATTTAGTGAACACCTTCTTTACACCAGCTTCTATCCTGGTCTATTTGTCTACCATGACTTCATTTTTTTCTCATTTGTTCCTAATACAAATGCAGAACCTGACCTAAACACACTCTGAAATTCATGGTATCCAGCCATTGCTGGTCCACGCAAGGCTCAACTCTTGGTTTTTCATTTATTTATTCGCTTGTTCTCCCACCACCACAACCACCCCACATATTCCATGAGCAAGAGTTCAAATATGTTTACTACATACATTTTCACTTATATGTGCTCCTTAAAATTGGTACTTTTTGAAAAGAGAATAAAAAGCAACAACAACAACAAAAATGATATAGGATATCAAACAAGATGATTGGAAATTAACAACAGCTATTATATAGAATACTGTTATTTTCACAATAGTTGCTCAGATTACCAGATGCAAATTTGATCACACAATATATTCACTAACTGTTCCTTTCCTGAACTATTAGAATTAGTAATACAATTATCTTTTCTCTTCCTTTCCCCCCATTATACTTTCCTTTTCGAGCAGCTTTTTCCCCTTTCACGGTATCTATCATACATTTTGGATTCTATTTACTCTTTCAGTTCTTACACCACACAGACAATACAATGTTTACACATGAGAGTGTGATTTATTTCATTTATGAGAATCTCTAGTTGTATCCATTTACCTATAAAAGCCTCAAATTTTTCTTTATAGCTGAGTAGTACTCCATTTATAAAAATACTACATCTTTTTTTTATCCATTCCACAGTTGATGGACATTTGTTTCTAAGATTTAGCTATTACAAATTGTGCTGCTATAACATGGGTGCATATATATTGCTGTGGTGTGACATTTTCAATTTTTCTGAGAAAATACTTAGAAAGGGAATAGATGGGTCAAATGGGTCCGCTAATCCTAGTTTTTTTGAGGAACCTCCATTGTGATCTCCACAGTGGTTACACCAGGTCTGCACTCTCACCAACAGTGGAAAAGTGTTCCTTTTTTACTTAGAGCCTCACCAGCATTTGTTATTGGTTTATTTTTTGATGACAGCCATTCTTTCTGGAGTGACATAGAATCAGTGTTGCTTTAATTTGCATTTCTCAAATGACCAATGATGTTGAACATCTTTTCTTATATTCGTTTGCCATTTGTATTTCTTCATCTGAGAAATTTATTTCAGATGCTCATCTTAGGATTGAATCTTTGAATTTTGGAGGTCTGATTTTTTTTAATTCTTTATATGTTCTAGATAGATTCTGTGTGTTTTCTTTTCACTTTGTTGGTGATTTCTTTTGATGTGCAAAAACTTTTTAGTAAGATGAGATCCTAGTTGTTGATTCTTTAAAGTATCTCCTGTGCAGTTTGTGTTTTGTTCATGAACTCTTTGCCTACCCCTATGTCTTAAAGATTGCTACCTACTTTGTCTTCCAGAGGATTTAGTGTTTTTGTTATAATATTTCGATTTTTGATCCATTTTGATTTTAGTTTAATGCAAGGTGACAGACATGGGTCTAGTTTAAGTCACTGGCATGTGGAAAGCCTGTTCTTCCAGCACCATTTATTAAAGAGGTTATCTTTCTTCCAGGAAATATGTTTGGCCCTTTTGTCAAAGATCATGTGGTCGAGTGTGTTTATAGCTATGTCTACATCTTCTACTCTGTTTCATTGCCCTTTGAGTTAAATAATATGCAGCATATTGTTGTATTTTGTTTCTTGATCTATTCTGCCAGTCTGCTTCTTTTGATCGGTGAATTGAGGCCATTTACATTAATGCTTAAAATTGATATGTAGTAGCTTAAATTTGTCATGTTACTTTTCTGCTGTTAGTTCCCTACTTTTCCCGTTTAACTGCCTGCCCTGCATGGTGGTTTCATTCTGTTGTTGTTCTTGTTATCTCTTTCTAGAATATCCATCAGTACTCTTTGTAGGACTGGTTTGGTGGTCATGAATTTCTTCAGTTTTTCTTTGTCATGGAAGTATCTTATTAGAGACAGTTTTGCAGGGTACATCAATCTGGGTTGGAAGTTGTTTTCTTCCAGGACTTAAATCACTTCACTCCAAGCTGTTCTGGATTTGATGGCTTGTGTTGAGAAGTCTGTCACGATTCTGATGGGCTTTCCTTTATAGGTGATCTGTTTCTTTTCTCTAATAGCTTCTAATATTTTGCTCTTGTAGATACTTCACTTACCTGTTGGGTTCTTTTCTCATGCTTTCCCATGCTTGGGAATTTTCTGCTATTACTTCTGAAAATAATCTTTTTATGTGATTTGTGCTGGCTCCTTCCTTTTGCTGACACCTATTAGTCTTATATTGTTTTTCTTTGCATATCTTGCAGCTATTGAATTGTTGTTTCCTAGTTTCTTGTTTTTAAGAGACCCTTCCTTTCATGATCACTAGCTGCAATCCTGTATTCAAGATCTGAAAGTCTGGGGCTGGGGATTTAGCTCAGCCACATAAGTGCATGCCTTGCAAGCATGTGGTCATGAGTTTAATCCCTGGTACCGATTTAAAAAAAAAAAAAGATCTGAAAGTCTATCTTCAGTTCTGTTCAAGTGGTTTTTCCAGCTTTCAAGGGAATTTTTAATTTTCTGGATATTTCTTTAACTCTGTTTCATACATTCTATTTCTTTCCTATATTGTCCATTCAAGATTTCCATCATTTTCCTATGCTCCTCTATTTTTTTTTTACTCTATGTCTTCTTTAGGTATATTCAATAATTCTTTCATTACTATTAATACTTCTTTTTTTTTTTACCTGAGAGATTATTTCTGATCTGATTTCTTTTACAGCTTCATGGAGTTGTTTCTTTATCTTAGTTGCTATCATTTTGGAAATTCCAGCTGTGTAACTTCCAATTTATTCTTTGTCTGTGTCTCCTGAACTTGTTCTGAGTGGTCCAGAGGTCTGAAATTGCATTTTGATCCTTCGTATTATCATTTTCCTGAGTTCCTCTGGACAAGTTGGTTGCCAAATTCTGAGTGCTTCCTGTACCGGCTGCCCATCCCCTGATTTAGGGGAATAGGCCAGGCACTTGGGTTCCTCACCACCAAGGTTCCCCCAATGGCAGAGGGGTGGTGGGAGGAGCTTCCACTGTCCTGCATGACTCACTGTGACTCCTGCTACAGTGCTGCAGTGATGGAGGAAAATAGTTCTTTAAGGAACAAAGAGAGACAGAGACAGGGAGAGGGAAAAGGAGCAAGTGAAGGAGAGGGAGAACTGTAACAATGAGTATGAAGAAACAAAAAGTATGAAGAATCAAAACAATTTCCAATGTATTCATCCTCAATTTCCATACCATTAGAAGTCAAGCCATATAAGTCATGCCACAGTGACATGTACCTCTCTTTACTGCACTGATAAAACTGGGGTACAACCTAGTCTTTGTGTACTTTCTGATGCACACTAGCCAAATAAAACATGAATGGTCTTGATGAGTATTTTTCTTTGATAAATACAAATATCGATCAATAGGTAATGAACAAACTAGGCTACACTTACAAATGAAGTACAGTGAAGTTGTAGAAAGAATTTATGTCTGCATATACCATAATGAAATTATTTCAAGGAAGATTAAAGGAAAAAATAAATATGTGGGATATGCTATCATTTATCTAAGGAAGGTAGATATAAATTGCATATATATGTATTTACTCACATATTTTCTAAAAAATTTAAAAATAAATTTTAAAATGTACTTAGAGGAAGAGGAAGAGAATAAGGTGAAAAGTACAGAGACAGAGACAGATTTATCTGACTATGCCTTATTTTTTAATACAAGTATTTTGCATAACAAAAAATTCAAAAGCAAACTCTAAAAACTAAAAATAATATGAAAATGTTTCTGTCAGTCAAAAAGATGTTGCAAGCAGAGAAAAACTACTAACCAATGTTTCCTGTTTTGAATCATCATTTGATGTTGGTAGTACGGTATTAGTATTGTCATACTGAGACTATTTTGTAATTGGTGTGAGATAAAAGTAATGAGTAATTTCATTGTTGTCATTGATGACTTGGGTTTCCAACAAAGGAGAAGATATAAATACAAATTAAAGACATTAATGTAGAACTCTTTGTTCCTAAATTGAACTGAAGGTATTAATATGAATATATAATAAAATGCAGCTTTCAGTTTGTATTTTCTATTACTGTACACTGAAAATCCAGTGAAACAACACTCATTATAAAAGCACTAGGCAGTCTTCTTTCTCAGATTATAGTTCTTAATGTCATTTCCTACTACAAAGAGCCAAATCTGCTTGAGAAAATAGTTTATTAAATGATTTAGGCAAGAATATATTATTATGACATATTGCAATATTGCAATAGGAAAAGTATAAGATATACTTAAAACATCCTGTTACACTGTTCAAAGACTCACAACCCAACTTGAAAAGATTTTTACTGACCAAAGTTAGGGTAATTTCAGCATCAATATGGAAAATGCATGAAATGCTCTGAAACAAATTCATGAGATCATACCATGCTTTTTGAAAACATTCATTAGCAAACTAAAAATACAACTAACATTATTTGAAAATGTGTAAGTTTAAAAAGTCACACTTTTATCCTACTTTTTCTTATATAATACCCCTCTGAGTAAGTGTTTAATTTCTGTGTAGAATTAGAGTAGCCACAAAAATTTTTAAATGAATCAGAAATCGTAGCATTCATATGTCAGTACTTTACAACTCCTTGTAAATGAACGCTGTATACTTAGACATGGATGTCTGCAGCTAGCAACATCTAGAAAAAGAGACAATTTGATAACTTTATATGATAAACCACCTATAAAGTAATGTCTTTCCCCCAAAAAACCTCTGTATTTGGTATGATTGAACTTCCATTTTAACTACCAATTTACTAAAACAGAGAACAAATAAATAGGTTAAAAACAAGGATTCATTCAGCAAAATTCAGACTGCAAGAAATTCCACTGAAAGAATGACCCGATTTCCTTCCTTCCAAAGAAGAACAAAAAGGAGGTGGAAGGAGATTGTAGGTTAAAAAATAATTAAGAGACATATGAATTAATGGATGTGCAAAGTTCTTTTGGCTCCTACTTTAAAAAAACTACACCCACACACAGAGTCATGGGCTGCATAGCAACAATTAGGTCAATGATGGTCTCATAAAATTAAAATACAGCTGAAAAATTCCTATCACCTAATGAAATCATAGCTTAACACATTATTCACATGTCTGTGGTGACACTGGTATAAAAATCTGTACTGCCAGTCATATAAAAGTATGCCACATACATTTATGCACAAATCATAAAACTTGATAATGATAGTAAATGTCTACGTTACTGCCTTATATATTTACCATATTGTAATTTTGATTGTTAAGCATACACTTATACCTGTTTTTTAAAGTTTATTATGAAAGTGTTTCTATTATGTCATGCCACCAGTAGTATCTCTTGATTGCATCAAGAGGTCACATTAACTGATTGACCTATAATATCTATATATAGATATAGATATAGATATATAGATATAGATATACTTTGTGATGTTTGAACAGTAACAAAATTTGCTTAGAATATATCCTATCACTAAGTAACAATTTAATGTGCATATCTGTTTGTGTATATACATGAATATGTATGTACACACCCAGGCATTCTTGTGTATACATTTGAGTGTGTGTTATATACATGTGTACATGAAAAATTGGGGGGAAACTCAACACTGCCTATTTGATGATGCTTAGGAATCAACATTAATTTTTTAGATGTGATGGTATTCCTATGTTTGAATATTTTAATGTCATTATATTTCAGACAAATACTAAATATCTACAAGGTAAATGATAGATAGCTTGGTCCTTCTAGAAAGTAAGATGTGGGTAGAGAGGTGAGGAAAGGTATAAGTGAAACAAACTGGCCATTTGCAAGTTTTTGTGGAAGCTGAGTGATTTACCCAATATCACATAACTACTAAGCTATAAAGATGGTTTTCATATCCTAGATGTCTTTTATAAATTCTATACTCTCTTTGACACACTGAGAAGCATTTCAAGTGCATCTCCACAGATACCTGGCACATAACCATTTCCAAATTGATTATTTCTTGCAATACCTAGCTTTGTGGAACTTTCTGAGTCTTAAATAAACATTTACTAATAATTTATATTGATTATAAAAATCATTGAAGCCACATAAGAGGTGATATGTAACAGCGTTTTTTTAAAATAAATGACAGATCTTTTTGTTAGTTGATTTGTTATTGTTTAAACAAACAATATTGTTTATTTATCTTGTTAAACAATGTTTGGGGTTTTTTTGTGGTGCTTGAGATCAAACCCAGGGCTTCCTGCATGCTTGTCAAGCACTGTATCACTGGGCCACATCTGTAACTTTAGTTGTTTTGTTTTTTTAATAAATGCTTTTCTTAATATATTCTATTCAGAACTGATAGTGCCCACATGCCAGAAAGAGCCTGATGTATATAATAATTTACAACATAAGTATACACTAAAAAGTAAATTAAGAACCTAAGACCTTTCATATATTATATGGCTTTCCAAGTTCTTTAAAAACACCGTAATTGTCTTCTTATTTATCTTGTTGTGCCAGCAATTTATGGAAACCAGAAGAGAAAACTGCAGTTCTAAGGACCCTAGGGCAAGACTTAATAGTGCCCTGGGGGCCTAAAATAATTGATATCCCGTTTAGAAATGCAAAACAAATGAAACTATATGTCACAGTCCAGAGTCTTCACTACATAGTATAAGCACAAATATTTTTAAGTCAGATGAATCTGATATTAAATCATCAGCATCATATTGGGTGAGTTCTTTAGCCAATCTCTCTGAGGAAAGAAAACTCCTATACAATTAAGTGGCAGGATGCACCTCTTTCTGAAATATTGCCCAGACCAAAAAAAAATGCTAGCTTTGAAACCTTTCCAACTTGTACATCAAGTCAGCCAGGCTCCTGAGACAGATCACTCTTCTTTGAAAATCTTCTATTTTCACATTTGCTTATCTAATGTAGCAGAATTATGCATGTGTTTCTTATTTCTCTGTAGTATTTGCTAACAAAATCTACCTATATCTATAAACCCTGACTACAATATGGGTTTTATCAGCTAGCAGACTATATTTACTGGCTGTTCAACTATTACTACAGCTCTAGCCAAGAATATTTTGTACCCACAATTTTTAAAACTATGTTTAGTCTTAGTTATAAATGCTGTGGCATTTTTTGACTGGTTCACATTTTAAAAACAGTAAATGTTTTACAATATAGCCTCATTATATCATTCACTTTGTTAAACCTCACTACATTTAGTGTGTCACAATGGTTTCTCTAATTATACATTTTGTCCTTGCTATAATTAATTCAATATAATCATTACTATTGTTTTACTATTATGTATCATCTCTTTACCAACAGGTAATTTATGCAGATTATCTATTATACTTAAGAAGAAAAAAACATATAAGCAAGCAAATCCTCCATCCACCATTTTTGACCTTCAAAGTGCTAAAATTTTGCATTACAGAACAATTCCAGATCTTGAAACACAGATTTGTACTTTGAGAGTATTAAAAGAAAATGACAACTGTGACTAGAACAAAGTAAGAACAATAACATGAAACTTCTGCTGTATGACATTCCCTTTGGTAACTATTATGGTCTGAATATTTACCTAAAATTCATATTTTAGAGTCCTATCCTCCTATGTGATAGTTTTAGGAGAAGGGACCTTTGAAATGTGACCAGATCGTAAGGGCAAAGCCACCATGAATCAGGTTAGTGCCCTTACAAAAAAGAAATAAGAGGGAGTTTGTTTACCCCTCTCCACCATATAAGGATTCATTAAGGTGTTAAGAAGGTACTATCTATGAAGAAAGAGCCCTCATCAGACATTAAATCCACCAGCACCTTAATGTTAGACTTCACAGATCCATAACTATAAGCAATAAAATTTCATTGTTTAAAACTCTCCCAGTTTATGATAGTTTGTTACAGCCACCCAAATGGATTAAAAGCGTAATGAGCTGTCAAGAAAAGCTACCCCTCTTAAAAAGATGGAATTTTTACTGAATACTTTAAAGGTCCTCTCTTTTTTTTTCTCCATTTGATGCTTTCCATACAGATAGTGCACAGATCATCAAAGAATAAATATATTAAAATAGGAAGAAATTGGCCACAGGGCCACATCTATCATCTATCATTTTTAAAAATTTATGGAGGGTTACAAAGTCAGAGTGCTACTGTGTTGTGTTTCATATATATATATATATATATATATATATATATATATGACCATTCTCTTCAAAAAATAAAAACACTTCAGGCAAATTTAATGTTCTTCTTTGACAAAATTACAGGTTGATGATATAAAAGACGAGAATACCTTCTTCTCCTATAGCCCCCCTTTTCTTTCTTTATTTTCTTCCTTAATCCTCAGCAAACATTTACTAAGGCAAAACAAAGTGCCAGGAAATGTGCAGAGTAGTCCTTTCCCTCAAGTATAAAATAATCCAATAATTCGTCTTTGATTCAGAGTAGTTTACAATCTTTTTCTACGATATTCATGATGGATCAAACAGGATGCTCAGTGATACTATACTCACTTATGTCAAACGCTTTTTCGAAGTACAGTTTTATTTCTACCTTTCTTTCATGGATAAAATGTTCACAAAGTACATACTAATTGTACACTCAAAATTAGATAAAAGTAGAATTAAAATTCCAAGTGACCTTGGTAAATTGACACCACCAACAGAAAATCAGTGAAGACTACAGTGAGGATTTGTCCTTAAACTCAAACATTCTGGATTCCAATTCTAACAGCAACCTGTTTAATATATTCAATTTAAAAGAATAACGCATTTACTTTGCCTCATAGTTTCAAGGGTTCCACTCCATGATTATCCGGCTCCACTGCTTTTAGGCTTATGATGAGGCAGAAAATCATGGCAGAAACACATAATGAAAGAAAGCTACTCAGCTTATGGCAGCCAGAAAACAGAGAAAATGGGAGTGAGAAATGAAAGGACTAAGGACAAGATCCATCCTTCAAAGGCAACACAGCAGTGTCCTACTTTCACCAACTGGGCCCCAACAGCTGTGAACTCAAATACACTAACCCAATTGATGAAGTTAGTGCCCTCATGATACAGGCACACTATAAACAATAACAAAGTAAGTGAGTATATTGATAAGCAAAGTTTTAACTCCAGAATAAATTGTTGAATGAAATTTTAGTAGCCCCTATGAATTTTTTTCCCTTCTGGAACTCTGATTCTATTAATATCTGGTAAAGCTTACAAGTGATGGAAAGATACTATTGGGAAATTGGAAAACATGGATTCTAGACTCCGGACTGCTGTTGTATCTGTGAGCTTCAAGAAGTCTAGCTGCTTTTCTGAATCTCGGGAACTCATTTATAAAGCAAGGATTTAATATTTTATATACTTCCAGGCCTTTTCCTGATTTAAAAACTACAGTTTAAGATTATGGAAAAAAATTACATTAAACATGATAATTAGATGTATAAAAAAAGTTCAAGTATCTATTCAATATTTTTACTATATTTCTTCAAAATTTACATTTTTCTTCCTATATTTACTGTATATCTCTAATAACCTCCTTTTAAGTTATTTTTTTGCTTTTCCATATCCCTAGTCTTTTGAAATTAAACTGTCCTATCATCTTCAAAGTGGCTCCTTAAATGAAATTATGTTGTATAACACTAAATCCTACCTATCACAAAGGTCTTTTCTCTTAGCCCCAGCTAGAAAGTTCTGATGCTATTTAAAAGTTTAGAGTCCAATCTATAGTAATACTCAACTTACTAATACTTATCACTGACTCTTGCCCCATTCTATAAGCAACAATTTTAATTCATACCAAGAAAGACATTTACGTGTACAAAGAACATATAAGACATATATTCACTTAGCATTTAGAGAGACTGAGATTCAATATTCTCCCCTTTTCCAACATTAAACTCCAAAGACAAAGTCAAAAAGAAAACACAATGTAGCTTTAAAACACTACTCCTCCTTTGATGCTATCACTGTATTAAAGTAACCATAACCTTTAAGAATAGAAATCTCTGTTCATATTACCATAAAATGTCTGCTGCCTGCATTATCATATTATTAGAAAAAAATCCACTTACAGACACATTTTGTTTTACTGTGCCATTTGTTACAAATAAAATTATTTTTTAAGAAAGATTTACTCTGAAAAGGATTGTCTAAATTCTTCCAATATAATTAATGTTTTCATGAGCTTTGTCATTAATCAGAAAATTAGAAGATTGTACTGTTCAATACTCACCAAGCATTTAGCATCTAATTAGTCTTATATTGATGTTTTACAAATGCAGCTGAATTCTGTAATCAGGGATGATGCAGAGGCTGTTCCCACCCTATTCCCAAGAAACCCGTTTCTTACACAGAAAAGAGCTGAAGAGAAATTTCTGGAAGACAAATGTTGTAGAACTAATCAGTCTAAATTTAAATCCCACAAAAATACACAATCTACATCATGCTAGTTTAGGCATCAGCTTTTTTTTTTCCAATTCAAAGGAGTAAGCTTTTGAGTACATAACATGAGTTCTTCAAATTTTCTTGACTGTTTTTTTTTTCTTTTTTTATCTCATTGCTTCAAAACTTAAAATTTTCATCAAACAAAATGGAAAAATTATAGAAAATCACTTTAGGAAATCTGAGACTTATTTAAAGTTGTTATGGGTACTGTAGCACAGTTTTAATGATATAATGCTAAACTTGAAAAAAGCTGATCCTAGTTAGGATTTTCAGATATAATTTGAAGCAAAACAATTCTCTAATCAGAATTTTGTTAAGTACAATAAATCTAATTTTTCAATAAGTATAACTGACAAGAAGTTCTGAGTAGATTTTTTAAAAACTCAGATCTGAAGGCAATATGTCCAATTCAAGCTTTATCCCTACTTCTTACAAGTTACGTGACTTTGTTCAATCCATTTATTTAACAAAAATGGGTAAAAATAGTAATGAGGAGTAAAAGAATGCTTGGAACATTGTAAATCCGAGTTTAAAATTTTTAATGTCCATACATCTCCATAGAGAGCAAAGGCCACAGAGGACCAGGTTAATTCCTCACATATTTCTGTCCAAGACAACTCTGCAAGGGAACAGCCTGGGTGCACAAGGATATCCAAGGGCTAACAGAAAAAAATGCAAAAGAGAACTTTGGCTTCTCCTCACTTTCTTCGATGGCTCTCTCTTCCTGCTACCATTGGTTTTTGTAAGAATCAGATCATGGCCCCAAAAGTGGACTCCATTCACTGTGAGACTGGTTTGCTGCAATACAGGTAAAACTTGGGGAAAAAAAATGAGAAAGATAGATCTTCTGGCAGATATCATAAAAAGCTGATGTTCTTTTATCTACATTATTGTTCCCCAAGACTCTCTTCTTGGTGTTTGTTAAATACTCTTCCTAAGAGATCTCATCCATTAGAAGGTATCAGCTTCTTATCCATACACTGATGATTCCAAAACCTGTAGGTCCAAACAATAATTCTGTCCTGAACTCCAGGACACACTTCTCACATTTTCTCTACCCAAGAGATCTCAAAAATGTTTAAAATGATGCCAATTATCTTCATCTAAGTGGAATACAGTTATTTTAGGGATCTCACTCTATAACCAGTACCAGTCACGTAAACCACTTCTCTTTTCTCTTCCAGTCAGCCTCCAAGACAAGTAACTTCTACCTCCCACCTCTAAATTATCCCTTCTTTTTCTTCTAACAACTCCTCCCCTCCCCCCGACATTACAGTTATCACGGGAATGACTGAAAAGGCTCAGCTGATAGTCTCCCTGGCTTCCTATTCCACTTCCCCTTACATAGACCTTTCCACATAGCTTAAGAATGTGGACCTCAAAAGAGACCACAGTTACATGAGTACTAATAGCCTGGCGGCCATATAAAAGATTATTTATTTATGCTATACCGAGAGTGACTAAAAAGATGGACATAAATAATGTAGGCATAGAAACAAGTCACTCTGACATGACAGAAAGAGGTAACTATCAAAAACTGTGAAAAGTGGAATTTTTACCCTACTTGGAAATTCTCAAGTTAGTCTACCATATTTTACATGAGCTGGCAAGAGACATGAGACTGCTGGGGTCAAAGACAGAGGACTGTGCTACTCATTCCACAGCAAGCAGGATGAACACATTTGGAAAGATTTTTCAGAATCTCATTGCATTGATTTATCTTTCTCTTTAAATCCCACAGTTGGACACAAAGCAGCCCATGTGGCTGTTGCAACTCCATTGATTTGTGTCACAGTTGAGGAATCTTCAGCTTAGAAAACCTAAATCTTTATAATGGGCTACAAGCCAATTTGTTCTTTGCCCTAAAAGAAGGAATTATTTTCTATTATGCTGGACAGTAAGCAAATCTTGCTTCTGATTCAGAGAAGGTGTTGTATGCCACAGCTGGTCACTTTTTAAACATTCTTGAAAACATACTACAGAACAAGAGTAGTGTCCTGAGAGAATCATGGAGAACTCTCTAAGTAGACAGGCTTCAAATTCATACCAGCCTCTAAAACTCACCAGTTTTATGATTTCTATCTTTATTCCTCCATATCTGAAACTGAGAATAACACTCATACCTAAATCTGCCATTTTATATTATCAAATGAAATCACATGCATAAAAGTGTTTTATAAACAACAGAGCACAATGCAAATTATTTGCTCTGTATTCCTCTAGAAATATATTCTTGGTTCTAATGAAAATGAAAGGAAAACAATTTAGATTGTTAGGATAAAAAAAAACTAAGCATCAATTAAGATAACATTTACTAAATGTTTCCTTTGAGTAGTATAAGGTAAAACATAAGACACATTCCTTGACCACAAGATTTCACAGACAACTCAGTAGCAGAAAAAAGACCCCAAAGAACCTTATTTTAAAATGAGCAAAAGAACTGACTAGACATTCTCAAAAGAAGATAACAAAAGGCTAATAAGCATTTGAAGAACTACTTAGCCTTTCTAACTGTCAATAAAATGCATATCAAAACCACACTGAGGTTATATCTAATCCTAATGAGGATGGCCATTATCAATAAATAAATAAATAAACAAACAAACAAACAAGTAAAACATTGGCAAGGATATGGAAAAGGGCAAACACTAGCCCTAGTGGTGGAAATGTAAATTAGTACAGCCATTATGGAAAACAATATGGAAGTTCCTCAAAAAATTAAAAATAGAACTACCATGTGATTCAGCAGTCCCACCACTGGATATACTGGATACCTAAAGAAATGAAAGCATTATGTCAGGAGACATCTGCACGCCAGTGTTCATTGCAGCCTCACGCACAGTAACCAAGCTAAGGCATCAAAGGAGCACATTAATTACAAAATCCATTATTTTTAAAAAGCAATGGGTATGTACACAGAGAAGAATCCTATTCTCTTAAAAACATGAAGTTTTGGGGGAGAAGAGACAAGATGGCGGACTGGTAGGTAGCAGGAGAGAGACCCTCTTTGAGAGAGACAGCTCAAATGCCAGAATAAAACACCCTGAAGAGACCCAAACAGAGAGAGATAGACTCTCACAACACAGAAAGAAACTAAAGCGCAAAAACCCGCTAGAATAAGAGGTCCTGAGGCTACTATTAGTGAAGATAAGATCGGGCGAGAACAGCACCCGCCTCAAGATGCCTGAATTCCGCCCGACCTGAACAAGCGACGCGCGCCAAAGCACCTGGCTTGAGCCGCCAGAGCCTGGAGCTGAACAGCCCGGCGTGCAGCTCGCCGGGACCGGCACTGAACACGACCCACCCAGAGGCACCGTGAATTCCCACCTCAGCCGTCGGGCAGTCCAGCAGTTCTCGGGGACACGGTGAGTGATGAGAATAAGACCCTCCCACAGGAAAGGGGAAACCGACTGGACGACATGTTGGATTTGGGCAGGACAGCCCTAACTCCATAAGGAAGTGGCTTCAGCTGGTTATTCCCCTCGCCGAGCGGATTGGTGGAATCTGCTTGAACTAGGCCACGCCCCTAGCGGGGACCAGGTTACTTGCCTGAGATCAGTGCACACTGAAGCAGTAAAGGCCTGCAAAGGTTGACTGGCCCAGAAGGGAGGAGCTAGCGCACACTGCCCCTGGGTGAACTCTAATCTCTGATAACCTATTGAAGAGGGCTAAAGCTCCTAGGCTGCACCCTCTAGAGGAGCCTTAAACAACAAGAAAAGGGTCTGGGAATTACACTGTACACTTGTATGGAAGGAACCAAAAACATGACGAAAGG
>PVJX010011221.1:0-54238 GCA_004027295.1 Dolichotis patagonum | reverse complement strand
AAAACAGCTGTCCATACCTTCATGTGTGTTAAACTTAAACAAAACAAAACAAGCTAAAATCACTTTGAACAAAGAGTGATAGTTTTGCTGGATTTCACATCATGACATTATGGAATCAGCACTGGGTACTGTAGTGTCTCTTTTTCTTCAAAGTAGTTGTTCATTTCAACATGTGTTATATAGTTGGTTCTCGTAAACTGTTTATAAGCTCTACACATGCATGAGTCTCTAAATATATATCTATCCTTTCTGTATTAGAGGTAAAAACAAAACAAAGCAAGATAAAACAAAACAATTCCTAGAAAAGCATGAGGCAAAAAAGTCACAAAAAACCACAATACTAGGTGATCTACAATGGTTACCATGATGTCTCAGCAGTATATAACAACATTAATAAAAATGAAGCATTGGAAACATTATAAGACTTCAAAAGCAAGTAATAATCAAACCAGAGTGGGTTTCTTAGTGAATCTTGTCATCTTCAGTGTAGTTGCCTATACTCTTAGACTTGATGCTATCAGTCATAACAGATTTAAATAAAATCAGTCAATATAAAGTAGCAATCTAACAAACCAGATTCAAATAAGATCAGTCATAATAAGACAGTATAAGTTATAAAGGGCTTCAGATTAAGTTGATAGGAAATTAGGGATAATTACCATAATATATCCTCTTATTTTTGGGATAGGTGACCATGTCCTCAAGTCTAGTGTAAGTAGACAAACTGGAACAGCACGTCCGTCCAAGCAGAGTGATGAGAATAATGTAAATTTTAAATCTTGTTACCCCATTAACAATATCCTCTGCCTCCCTTTTTTAGACAATTCCTCCCCTTTCACTCCCATAGGGTGAACTGCTTATTTTGGGTCCCACTGCCTCCCTATATAGACCAGCTCAATGGACCCTATCTCCTGATCTACTTTGCCTGTGTTTCTCTCTGTTAATATTTCGAGGCCCTCTATACTAGAGATTACAGCCAATCTTCTCTGCCTCATTTCTGCTATTCTGTTTTTCTGCCATTGGTAGTCTATTTTTTCTGTTCCACTCCACTGTCTGCCCCGTTCACTGAGGCCTCTCTGCCACTGTTCCTGAAATGCTCGTATTCTTGTTCTCTCTCTCTCTAAAATGTCCTAGTGATAGGCGACCTTCAGCTGGGCCATGCTGCCTTTATATGACAGTGAGCTACTCAGAAGAGCCTCTGCCTAAAACAGCATGGGGCATCATGTAGAGAATTATCACATGGTAGACTCTGTATTCGTTGCCTCAAAAGACTGTATATCAGCCAGCGTGGTGGTGCACACCTGGAATGCCAGCACTGTGAGAGACGAAGGCAGAAGGATCACAGATGGGAGCCCAGCCTGGCTTAGCAACTTACCTTGATTGTGTTTTAAAATAAAGGGTTCAATGCAAAGACCATGGGTTCAGTCCTCAGTGCTGCAAAAAAATTTTTTAAATTAATTTTAATGTTGTATATCTTGCTACGTTGGTGTAACGGCTCTAAGAGCAGCCAGTCACTAATCTGTGTTTTACTCATTTGTTTCTTTATAAACCATCAAATAATTGAATTCTGTGATTAGCAAATTCCCAGTGGTTGTCCACACCAATAGATATTCTATTCGCCTTAAAAATACATGGTTGAAAATCTTTTTCTAGTCTCTCATCCACTGTCTTTGACAGGAAACCTCAGTTCATGTACGTCCTTCAGCAATATTTGTTGAATATTTAACTACTTGACGGCCATCTTACTAATTGCTAAGGAAACATCACAAAATAGACATCACCCCAGTCCTCACTGTTAATACGGCATAGTGTAAAATTCATTACAGAGAAATGCAGTGTAGTTTGAGAGCATAGATGAAAGTAACATTTATTTCCATCCCAATAGATTTCGGTTTTGGAAATTTCTTTAAAAGTGGTGAACTGCTGGCAACATGGTGTGGCAGCCCCCCTTATGCAGCCCCCGAAGTCTTTGAAGGGCAGCAGTATGAAGGACCACAGCTGGACATTTGGGTATTGCTTTGCTTTGCTGTGTTAAATGCATCTCTAATGATAATAGTTGGCACTCTGACCCATCCTAAGAGCTCCTGGTACTCAGCACATAAACGGCATTCCATGTTTTCCCTGTCTGCTGGACTATAATCAGTCAGAGCATATTGAAATGATTCGCCATGAAAGAATTTCTAGGGACAGGTGTCATTACCCTAATATTAGCAGTAACTTAAAATTAAACAATAAGAAAAATGATCAGATTCAAATCACTTAGTATTTATCATACTTGTTGTAGAAGTCAGGCTTTCAGTTTTTTCTTTTCCAAATTCTGGGAAAATAATAAATCTAGACTGAGATTTTTCAGTCCATATGATTTTAAGAGCCCTGGGGGATGTTTAGGAAAACAAAAACTATTTGAAATTCTCCCTGGAAAGTGACTGCACTCTTTTCTTCCTAGAGCATGGGAGTTGTTCTTTACGTTCTTGTCTGTGGAGCACTACCTTTTGATGGACCAACTCTTCCAATTTTGAGGCAGAGGGTTTTGGAAGGAAGATTTCGGATTCCATATTTCATGTCAGAAGGTAACAAGCTGTTCATCTTGCTAATTGTGCTTCACAGAGTTTGTGATTGAAAAGAAATGTCTAGGCAAGCAAAAGCTTTCCTTCTCCTGAGAGTTTGGGTACCAGGTAAAATGACTGAGTCATTTTCAGAGCCTTAAAAATAAGCCCCTTCCATGTAGATGAGAAAAATCCCAGTCTGCCTACTTGTAACTAAGATCAGGAGTTTCCAGTGTGAAGAGCAGCAAGTCTGCTTGTCTATTCTAGGTGTGTAAATCCCCATGGTTTGTCTTATACTTGCAGAAGCACTGCATAGGTACCAGCTCACAACCATATTGCTGTAAATATGAAGCAGATTTTATAAAATATAAGTTTTTTAAAAATTAAGTTAAAAGCCAACTGGCAGAACTCTAGTGAATCAAACTGAAGGCCATAATCCCTGCCTGTCTTGTATTGTGTGGTTACATAGTTAGATTTATTCTTTAGTTACCTTTTTGGTTTTAATCCTTAACTCTTGTTCCTACTGAAAGTAGAAATACAGTAGGCCTCTTAGTAGCTAAAAGCATGGGCTCTGGAGCCAGCCTAGCTGGTTTCAATCCTAAATTCACTACTCATTGGCTGTGTGGCTTTGGCAAATCAGAGCTCCTCTCTGCGTAAATTCTTGGTCAGTAAAGTAGAAATAACGAAATATAAATAAAGTAAAACAGAAATAGCAAGTTTCTGCCCTTGGGGTATTGTAATGAGAACCCAGTCGCTGTGTGAAGCCCTGGGCACGTGCCAGGTTGCGGCGTGCGGCACGAGGGAGCTAATGTGAGCGGCGCAGGCCAAGCTGGAGCCTGCGTGGGGATCGCCAGGCTCGGGAGAGCAGTGCCGTGCCCTTACAGGAATCAGAAGTAAGTATGTTCCATGGACATGTCCTCAGTGGCAGCCATGAGACGGCAGTAGCCTGCCGGAGAGCCCTGTACCTCACCTACGTAACTGTAGTATGCCAGCCTCAGATGTGATTGAGGACCAATTTATTATTTGCCTGTTCTGATTGCAGAAATCTTAAGTCCACACCTAGATAATTCCAATTGAGAAATTTAGTAGAAAGGCTTATTTAACAGAAGGTTATAAAAGCTTCTGGGTTTTTAAAAATATTTGTTCACCTTGTGAACTTGACACGTGTAAGTATCTTTCTGATTCATTTATTCATTTGGCTTTCTGCTTTCCAATGAAGGATGCAGAGATTAACATCATTGCACAGTCACATGAGTCAAGCAGATAAACCTAATGTGCAGAGTGATTTATGTGACTTCTGTAACATTGTGTTTTCTGTAGATTGTGAGCATCTCATTCGGAGAATGTTGGTCCTAGACCCATCTAAACGGCTAACCATAGCTCAAATCAAGGAGCATAAGTGGATGCTCATAGAGGTGCCTGTTCAGAGACCTGTACTCTATCCACAAGAGCAAGAGAACGAGCCCTCCATTGGGGAGTTTAATGAGCAGGTTCTGCGATTGATGCACAGCCTTGGAATAGATCAGCAGAAAACCATTGAGGTAAAGTGACCCTAGATGTGACCGAAGATGCATTAGAATTTGTCTGTGCATAGATAGGAACCTAGCGCTTGTTTCATCCCAGCACAAAGTCTCCAGCATCAAGGCTGCTGCGTCAGATTCTACTTGATTCGCTTTTAAATTTGAATTCCTTTCTTTCTCCATGTGCCAGAAGTTCAAGGGGAGCGTTTATAGAGGGCTCAGAAAAGGGAATGTTGACAATTCAACAAGTACAAGGTAGAATGTGTAGTTTCGTATCAGCATTAACCTAGTTTGTATGGAATGTAAATATGCAGATACGAGCAAGGCTAAGGTCTGAGCAGGAAACAAGAGAAGGCATTGAGTTTAGGAAACTAGTTAAGCATAGGTTATAAACTGGAGAAACAAAAGGCAGAACCCTGATTTGAAGGTTATAAACCTGGAAAATCCCTCTTAGCTTTTAGCTGTCCTGTAATAGCATATTTATGGGGGTGTGCATGTCTGTGTGTGTATTTAAGACCTGCCACAACAATAAAAAAAACGGCGAGCACTTTTAAGGAAGAATCACAAGAAGAAATATCAAAATCCCTCCCTTTTGGGTGTGAAAAATAAAGATTCCAGACCACATTGCTTTGTCCCCAGTTGTCGCAGTAAGCTACAAAGTGGCTCCTACTTCACTTGTCGGGTGCCCAGTAATATTTTCCTGAACTTACCCATAATGTAGTCCCAGAACAGCGGCCTGATAGTGCCGCTGGCCTGTGGTCTTCGCGGAAAATGCTCGTGAGCGCGGTCCCAGAGCAGCGCCCGTGCAGACTGGCAACTAGAACTAGAAACCAGAGGACCAGCGGTTTCTCTGCTGCATGAGCACCCTTCGAAAACCAGCAGGGCAGCGATGTGAAAATTTGGGAAACAACTTTTATTTTCAAGGTTTCAAAAGGATGAGACTACAAAAACAAGAGGAAAAAATTACCTAAGAACAGAGACACAGTGTCTCTCAATCTAGCCTTTAAATATTGCTCACTAGCCCCAAATAATCACCATAAAGTTCCCCAAAGGCTTTAATCATTCACCTAAGAGTTTTTAATGATTTGAGACTTGAGTAAAAGAATTAGTACTTCTGCAGATAGGCCAAGTGACCTTACAGCATAGTTAGCACTAGCGTTGGGACCATATGATGGCATCAGGAATGTCTACGTAAGAAAATGACGGCATTTTCTCTCAATGCAGAAAAATCTAAGTGGATCCTGATCAGTTAAAGAACCCAGGAAATCGTTTGAGGGTATTACCCTTCATGAAACTACAGTTTTCTGCCTTTCCCTGAATTCCTTTTCCCTGAAAAGGAAACAGATTTCCTTTTGAGGCATTACTTTGCTGCTTTACGTTGAAGAACCCATGGTTTTTCTCCCCAGTCTTTGAGAAAGGTATAGACCATTGGATTGATTTGTGTGGTTCTGTGCCTTCACTGCTTGTTTTCTCTTTCAGTCTTTGCAAAACAAGAGCTACAACCACTTTGCCGCCATTTATTTCTTGTTGGTGGAGCGCCTGAAATCACACAGGAGCAGTTTTCCTGTGGAGCAGAGACTTGACGGGCGCCAGCGAAGGCCCAGCACCGTTGCTGAACAAACAGTTGCCAAGGTAACGCCCCATCAGCCAGTAGCCTTCTCCATGCTTGTGCCTGTTCACGCTTTTGACATATTCTCATCTGGAAGTACAGAGTTAGGATTTCATCTACATTCTTCTTTTCTGGAAAGTTTCAACCTTGATCATTCACTAGATTCCTGAATGTTTTAGCACCTTCACATTTTTCAAGATCAACTTTATTTCACAGGTTTTTTTTCTTTTAAGAACTATTTCGTTTTTTAATCATTTGCTCATGTTGCGGGTTAATATCAGTAGGCTGCATAGTTAGTTTTCATTAAAAATTTTGCTTTGGATTTACCATGTGTGAGCCTTCATTCTTAGGTCCTGAAGGAGTTAGTGTAGAGCACAGTTGTTGCACTTTGCGGTATTATACTGTAGAAGCAAAATAAGACAGGATCATAAACAGTCGTCTGTGAGAGTAGAGAAAGATGAATGCTGTAGACGAGCTGAGGACAAAATAGGCATGTCTCAGAGAGCACGACTTCGTGGGAGAGGTGATGTGCAAGGCAGAACCTCCCAGGTGTATGGGAGTTAACGGCAGGACTGGAGGGCGTTATACCAGGCAGAAGAGGCAGCGTGAGATGACCAAAGTACTCGTGCTCAGCTGTAAGGTTCACACCAGTTAATCCGCTTGATTTGAAGCGAATAAAAGCTGGAGTAGCAAGTTGAAGCTATATTGTGAAGCGTTCTCAAAGCCAAGGCAGAGTTCACTTATAATTTAGGAAGCAGTAAGAAAGTGCTGACTGCTGCTAAGCAGAAAAGTGATAGAATTATATCCATTCTTTAAGCTAATTAATCTGAGAACCTTGAAATTGTCATTTGAATAGGGTAGAGAAGAAATTTGGAGAGCAGTTAGGAGATTGTAGGAGTTGAGATGAGAAATACTCATGATTTAAACTACTATTGTGTTGGCAGAAATAAAAAGAAAAAGGCAAGGATAAGGACGTTTCAGGGGTGGACCCTGTGTGAGCCTAGCAGTGCTTTGAGAGACAACTCCACGTGGTGGTTAAAAGTGGAGACTGGAGCAAATCCCAGGATTTTGCCATTTTTTCCTGTGACTTTCGGAAAGTTTCTTAAGAGCCGGGCATAGTGGCACACGCCTGCACTAAGACACTGTCTCAAAATAAAAAATGAAGACAGGACTACTTGGTGGTAGACAGCTCTGGGTTCAATCCCAAGTACTGTCAAAAAATACATTTTTTTCCTTACGTTTTTCCATGTCTAAGTTGCATAAGTATTAAGTGGAGATAATACTAAGACTGTCATGACAGTAAAATTAGCTAATATTTGTGACACACGTAGAATAGTCGCTGGCATATAGTAGGGGTTATGTAAGTGACTTACGTAAAGTAATAAATCAGTGTTGGGGAAAAGGGTGACACTGAGTTAGAGATGCCTGTGTACTGGAGGTTGGGCCTGAGGGAGCGGGGGCAGCATTAACTCAGTTAATAGGCAGTGGATCCCAGGAGACAGACTGGGGCCAGAGAGATCTGGGGAGTCATCTTTGTAGCAGCTGAGAAGAGTGGTTTGTTTGTGTGCTATATTAGGGTTCCTGTCCACTTCTGCAAGCAACTTTCTTTGTTCAAAGTAAAATCAAGCAAAAAAATTTTAAGTTTATGATTCTTTGCAATTTTACAAAATCTATGCACTTACAAGAAAAGTTTGCATTAGCCTCTACAGAACATGTAAAATTATGTTTTGTTTATATATCTATATCCTTTATAGAAAAAAGTATTGATGCAAACATGAATAAAACAACATATTACTACATTTCCAAGTACTTGGGTTACTGTATCTGACCACTCAGAAACTGTCAGAGTTGGGTTGTATTGCTTTCAAGCAGAGAGACTGGCAGAGGAAATGAGACGTCACAGGCTAGGGGAGTGACAGGGAGAGGAAAGGTGCCCCCTCCCACTAGCAAAGGGCAGGACAGCAGGGAGGAAGCAGGAGCACCCCAGTGCCGTAGCGGCTTCCCTGCCAAGGTTCTTTATCCTTAAGCATAGCACATCTGAGGAAGTGGCAAGGGATACAGAAACCATTGTTCCTGAGCACATGCATGTGTGATGTGCTCTCCTGTGTTACTGTACGTGTTACTGTTACTGCACATGATACCCATTCTGACCTAGACTTTTAGAAGATTCCCTTGGGTATCTCAAGTTTGTATTTAATTTGGATTGAGGTTCAGGTATGTAACGTGGATCCTCACATTTGTTAACTTGGGTTTTTATTACAAACACACCGTGCATTCTTTTCACTTTATGCATTGGCCAAATCATAATAGAAACCTACTTACTGTAACTGCATCTGTGTCTTCCAGCACTCATCCGCCGGCTTGCCCTGCACGCCTTCGGGGGCTCAGCAGTAGGCACTGTCACTGAGGGAAATGCTCCCTTGATTTGAGAGTACATTCTGTGTTTCAGTATAAACTTAGGAAAAATAGATTTCTGTGGTTTTGGAGAAAGAGGGAACCAAAAAATTGTATACAACTTCAGGAAAAGAAAAACTTGTATAAATACTTCAATACTAAATTAATTGAGACATTATGAAATTAATACAGTTACCTTTGGCCTCTAAGTTACAGGAGTGCTCAAAGTGGTGGCCATTAGCGTTCAGGCGTTTATTAGTACAGTGATCTGCTGCTTGGATAATCTTGGTCATTGAAATTGCTACACATGCATTCTCAATTTCTTCTCTTAAGAGCTTGCAGTGGGGTAGGTTTTCTGTGATATACTCCATCCTTTAGGGTCCCCCATAGATAAAAGTCTGCAGGTGTTACATTAGAATTTCCCCCTTACACGTTTTTCTTTTCCTGAAGTGTGTATACACATAGTTTTTGGTAGACTCTGTATATATGCTTGACGTTTTAATACAGCCTTCTGGCTTTAATTCTTTGATGTTCTAATTTTTTTGTAGAGAAGAGGCAGATCACTTGTTACTTGATGTAGCAAATTGAAGAAACACATGATCTCATACAAAGGACTCATGAATTATAGAATCGTGTAGAGCATAAGTTCCGTACTGAGATGAGTGACTATTCAAATCAGCATTTCTGAACTTCTGTGTCCTTAAGTATAAAATGGAAATAGCAATACCTGCACTTGCTATGGCAAGACGATGGCCTGTGGCCTTGCACATGTTTGGCAAGCACTGTACCACTGAGCTACCTCCCTGCCCCAGAAAGACTTCACTAGTCCCTCAGTGACTGCGAGACATCTATAAAACAGACTCAAAACTCAGCTCCCTGCGTCCTGGTAGCGAGTGTCATAGCAAGTGTTATTCCTCTGTTCCTACCAGTTCATGGTCGGTTATCGCTGTAGTCCAGGTAGGATATAAAAGTTGTCAAGGAAGAGATGCTATTTTTGTCCTGACGCAGCACAGTCCTGCCATTTAAAGAGCTGGAGCTCGTAAGAGGAGGACTGAGAAGAGGGCGCATCATCGTTACGTGCGGCATAGTTCTCACTTCCGGTGTGTTATCTTGGGGTAACGCTTTCCTTACATTCATAGAAAAGGAGTAATTTTAGCAAATTTGGGAAATAGAAATCAAACTTCAGTTCTTCCTTTTGATTGAAATGCTCATCATGGGGGCAGGAAGGATGGGCCAAATGTATTTCATTAGGAAATTTGAATTTTACATTGTGACATGGTGACCAGAGAAATTAAGTCATAGTGTTTGAAAGGGGAAAAAAGCTCAGTTTGCAAGCCTGAGAAACGGGCTCTTTATCATGTTCAGTATTTTTGTTTTTACCATCTATATACTACTGATGTTTTTCTATTATTTTATTCTTTAACTCCTGTGATATACCCAGTGTTAATGTTGGAATATAACAAATATAATGCATTTTCTATATATATTGAAATCTAAAGTATGGTAGTGACATATCTCTCACCTTAATAACCATAAGCTTTCATTTTTTAAGATTTTAAACTTTATATATTTTTCTTTTTTTCTGTTTTTAACGAGTATATGTTTATAGCGCATATTAAGAGACTCGTGGGGGAATGGCACGTACTGCGTGCCGCCCCTTTTTCCTTCCCTGCCTCTTCCCTCCCTCTTATCTCCCCACTTCCAGGTCTGCTTTCCATCTTTTCACAGAACCAGCTCTTTGCTTCATTGATCCTTTGTATTGTTTTTTCAGTCTCAGTTTCATTAATTTTCATGCTGATCTTTATCATTTCTTTGCCTCTATGAGTTTCACGTTAGGATTGTTCTTGTCTTTTCAGGACCTTGAGATGCATCATTAGATTACTTGGATTTATTCCATTATTTTTGCATGTACTTTACTGCTCTAAACTTCCCTCTGAGAAATGCTTTCATTATGCCCCATTGGTTTTGGTATGATAGTCACAAGCTTGAAATTCTTACAGGGAACCATTAAATAAT
This sequence comes from Dolichotis patagonum, assembly GCA_004027295.1. Lineage (NCBI taxonomy): Eukaryota > Metazoa > Chordata > Mammalia > Rodentia > Caviidae > Dolichotis > Dolichotis patagonum. The sequence continues at coordinate 44,153 of PVJX010011221.1, read as the reverse complement.
AGCTGAGAATAAAAGTATTCTTCTTGCTGTCATATTCCTATATTCTTGTCAGGGCTTTAGAAGGGGAAAGAGGCATTAACATTACTGAGTCAAGGACTGTGCATGTTACTCGTTACACTTTCCATTGTAAAGTCGGCCTTGCGGCTACACACACACACACACACACACACACACACACACACACACACACACACAGAGATCTGGGGAATCAACCCAGGGCCTTGTGCGTGCTGGGAAAGCGCTCTGTCCGCAGCCCTCAATGCCCTTTCTCAGGGGTGAATGAAATAAGATGAAGAGAAGTTATAAGGAGCTTGGTTAGTCACAAACTTAGTAGGTGATGGAATCAGAAATCAAACTCAGGTCTTAGGAGAAAAGCTAGAGTCTGATACCATTTTTTTGCCTTTTGTTTAAATTTAATACTCACCACCCTCTACCCCTTGAAATGACTGTAGCAGGGAAAGTGTGGACCCTTCCTCTGTCTTTAACAGTCTGGTCTGAAGATTGTTCCCTCGGATGTTTTTCAGTGTCTGCCACATTCAAAACACATCAACAGACCTGGGATTGAGCTCAGCGACATAAGCGCCTGCAAAGAAAACCTAATAAATTATTCTTCTAGCTTTGAAGGGTTGAGGATAAAAGGATAATCCAACAGCTTCATCATGAAAAATCAATCCTCACCAGTTCATAAGGAGTTTTTCTTTCAAATGACTTTTTTTAAAACTAATTTTTTATTAGAATTCGATAATTAGCTCAGTTGTTGGAAAATTCTTTTTACTTTTTTTTTTTTATCAGTACCAGGGATCGAACTGACAACTACACGCTTATGCCGCTGAGCTAAATCCCCAGCTTAATTGACTTTTTTAAAGAGGAGTTTGTGATGCTTATTTAGAGTGGTCAACCATGGAGGCGAGACAGTGATCTTAAACCCATCCAGAGCTTTTGAGGAGCCTCAGCCTCAACGTCTCCTTCCCCTGGGCCAGCAGGCCCTACTCAAGCCGTGGATCTCCTCAAAAGAAGAACGTACCTGTCACCTTCAAGTCGCCATTGTTGCTCTTTTGTTCTCATACACACCCTTGCCGAGAAATAAACAGATACATCTCACCCCTCAAAGAGAGAGAACAAGCATATACTTAGTTCATTGTGCCTGGTTTTGTGGCTAGTTGTGCGGGTGTGTACGTAGAGCCGTGTATCCCGCTCAGAGTTGACCTTTCTTGTCACCTGTGTGGAAGTGACACCTCTCATCATGGAATGGGAACAAAATTGTCTACAGCCTATTTCAAAATACCTTGATTGCTGAGACTGCATCAAATCAATACCTGTACCTTGTATGTATCTCAGCACATCTCTTCTGGAGTTTCCAATAAATAACTTTTTTTTAGTTGCCCCAGGAAGAATCCTTTTACTCTAAAAGCTCTGGATATGTAGAGAAATTATTAATGCTGCCGTGCTGTCTGTTCTTGCCGTATTTGCAGGCACAAACTGTGGGACTCCCAGTGACCGCGCCTTCACCAAACATGAGACTGATGCGATCTGCCCTCCTCCCACAGGCATCCACTGTGGACGCCTTTTCATTCCCCGCGTCCAGCTGTCAGGCAGAAGCCGCCTTTATGGAGGAAGAGTGTGTGGACACTCCAAAGGTATGGGTGGAGGTGTTTGAGACGGTTCTGGGTGGCTCGTTCGATCCGCAGGTTTGCACTGTGGCTTTGTTGAATTCTCCTCCTTCCCTCTATCAGTCAGGGATGCTGTGTTTATGGGAAGAACCTAAGGAACGCGCCCAGAACTAAACTCTCACACATGTTTCGTCAATACAACAGTGATGGGAACAGCTTGTCGGGGCTCACCTGTGCTTCTCAGATGCCCTCTTCTCCTTCCATGACCAGTTCCTCCTCTTTTTAAGTTTCTAGCCCCCTACAAGTGCTTGGGTTTGTCTCTTTTTATGTATATAAATTGTCTCTGAAAACAAAAATGTTAACTACCCACCAGAGCAGGCCTTGTATTAGTCATTGCAACTCTTGCTGAGAATACTGCAGTTACAAACGATGGGCTCTTGTGGGTCAGCTAAATAACCTTTGTGTGTCCTCTGGACATATGCAAAGGAGTTATTTCCATTGTACTCTGCAAAGGTGGCTTTTAGGGTATGGAAGATGACAGGCCCTTTCATTCACTGGGTATTGTTTATGTCCTAGAATACTTAGGGTCAGATGTCACCCAGAAGTCTTACCTGGGGTAGAAGAGTATCACAGAGGAGTGTAGGTCTTGGGATTTGCTGAAATGCCGCTCTCACTAAGTGGTGTGAGGTTGGGCAGGGTGATCAACCTCTTTGAACATCCGTTTTCTTCTGTATGAAGTGAAAATACCAACCGTATCGGACTGTTTAAAGGTTGATTGTAATGCATATGAGGTTCGGGGTAATTTTTATGTATTTAATAAGTATTGGTTTACTGTCTTTATCCTCTTTAGGTACTTAAAAAGATGAGTCAGACATGAATACTGCCTCACAGTCTGCTAGATTATGATCTAGCAGAAGGAGTATTAGACATACCTGGAGACAGTATGCTAGGTATGGAATAAACTAGTAACAGATAAAATGTGGTTTGTCTCATCAGGAGCCATAAGTCAAAGTGAGGCTAGAAGGAGGTGGGAGGGGACTTACTGTTTGATCGGCAAGGTCTTTGGGTGAACTGTCTGTCAAAGCAGAGAATGGTGAAGTGGGTAGAATTGAGATTGTTGAAAACAAGTGAAATATCTTCAGTGGTGAGAAAACCTTGAGCAAAATCAAACTTAAGGAAATTCTAGGTCCATCTAAAGCAGAGAAGTTGTTCTTTGGAGGAAAAGGGTATAGTCCTATGAAACAGAGCCAGATAGGTCAGCTTTAAATGGCCAGTCAGGCGGTTTGCACTGTTCTCCAGATGGCGCTGTGTGTGTGGTGTGTGTTAAATGTCAGCCAAAGCAATTAAAGCTCAGAAAATTAGCCCATACAGTTTCCTAGCATGCACAGGATGCCGGGAGCTCGGGACGAGCAGTCGGGGTCAGCGTGTGTGTCCAGGAGGGCAGGGACATGGGCCTGGGGAGAGTGGCCAGGGAACGGGAGAGGGGGGCACAGTAGCCCTGAGCATCGATAGAATTTCAGGATTTCAAGAGAAGTCCAAACCCATAACAAGATTTGGGGCCTGGACGATTGGGAGGGTGTGTGTTGTTTTCAGAAATCAGGGCCTCTGGATGTTAAGAGGATTCAGAAGTTAACCCATGAGTTTCGCTGGAGCCACAGCCCGCGAGGCAGCCGAGTTACAATCTAGAGTCGTTGTCCTCCAGCCCCCAGGACAGACTCAAGTGCTGTGGACAGTCTGTTTCCTCTGCTGGTGGGTACTTAGCATGTTAAATAACCTCACAAAATACTGTTGCATTCCTGCTCCGAAATGTAGACATAAAGGCAACATAATTCATTTATTTTGAAGATCTAATTCTCTCGAGAAAATTAAAATGCAGTCTGCCAAAGTCTTGTATGTGAGGGCCTCAGGCCCAAAACACAGATTGGGCGCTGTCTGCTGTGTTATATAGGGCAAACTATTTTTAAAGCTTGTGATTGTTACAGTAACTAGGAAACAGACAGGAAATGAATGATTCTGCACAAGATACAGACAGTAGCTGGATGATACATTTGCATTTACAGGAAGAACAATGCCAGGCTGGAGCTGGCCACCCACACTGGCAGTGCCCCTCCGACACCTGCCAGCCCGTAAGCGTTCACTGGCTTTACTGGGGATCGATCATTTCATTCACCTCAGCAAAAACGCTTGTCCGTTTTCCCTCCCTGTTTCCATGGAACTTAAACTAAAGGCGCACACAAGCACCCATGGAAATACAGTTCTTTTTGTTCATATTGCATCATATACATTCACTGTAACACTCATTTGCTGTTCGTATTTCTGATTTCATTTGTGTTCTTAGTCATGGCTAAGTACAGTGTATTTCAACAAGAGTTTATCTCTCCTTCCCTCCCAGAAGGTTTTCATTCTTAAAACTCTGAAATTCCATAGGGGTCAAGATTGGAACTTTGGTTTGGGACTTTTAAAAACAGCACCTTTCTGAGAAAGTCACCCCTTTCTGAGTAAAAATGTGGGTCTGTGTGGTCCCTGAGACACAGATGACACAGAGGCCACGCCGAGGGCAGGAGTCCTCACCCTGTGAGGCAGCCTTCCTTCCATGACTGCTTCTTTGTAAAGAATGGATTTTACATGCACACATCATTTTAAAATTTTATTACAGACTATAACAAAGAATTTTCCAAGGTAGCATCTTCCTAGCTGATGGCAGAAGAGAGCTGAGACCCTGATCTATGAAGATGCAAAAGAGGTAGAAGTCTTCCATGCCTGCCTACACCCTAGTAACTTTTATCATAAAGCATAGACAAGAGAAGGTCTGATCAGAAATATGTCAAACTTAGTAACGTCATCAGCATTAACCTCTAAAACTTTAAGGAAGAAACTGTTATTTTCTTTCTTGTCTTTCTTTCTTTTCTTTCTTTCTAGTAGCACACATTAAGGTACTATGCTATTTCATTATATATTAGCTGATCTACCTTATAATCTGTAATTTTAAAACTTTGATCCTACCTTACAAATGAAAGAAACTAAGCTGCATAGAAGTTTTAAATAACCAGAAAGCAATGGAGAAATGAGGATTTAGCCTAGAGCACTTCCTTACTGTGTGCCAAATGTGCCAGGCGCTTGGGATACAAACTGAGAAGGATTCATTCCCAGCCTCCAGACTCACTGTCTAGTATTGTGCTTTGGTTTGCTGTCAGTCTGCTTTCCTTCATAACACAATACTGGAGGCTGAGGAGTTTAAATAACAGAAATTAAGTTTCTCATGGTTCTGGAGGCTGTGAAGTCCAAGGCCAAGCTTGCAGTTGATTGACTCTCTGATGTGCTCCTCCTCTGGTTTTCAGATGGCCACTGGGTCTTAAGACCTCACGTAGCCTTTTCTCTGTGCTCAGGAGCAGCTAGGGCTAAGCAGTCTGGTGTCCCTTCTTGTAAGGACTCTGCTCCTGTGCAGTCAGATACAGCCCTCGAGGGTGAGGGCAGTGTGAGGACTGTGGAAGAGCACAAAGGCTCCGTCCCTGGCGCTGTGCCCGCCTCCCGTGCTGGAAGCCGCCGTCCCCTCGGTGCTGCTGTGGACTCACAGCAGTGAGTGCTGGCATCACCGAAGGCCTCCCCCTGCCTGGTCCTGGGCGTTCTGTGTGAGGTCTCTTAGACTTGACTGAGTTTTAAGGGAAGATGGAACCAGTGTGTTTGGAAGTGTGCATTTCACCTGCTTTGTATCTAAATTACATAATTCGTGTCAGCCCGGATTATTTCCTGGAGCAAAGAGATCTTCTAACATCTTAGGTCACCTCTTTAGATCAGTTAGCCCAGTTTTTCACTCATAAAACCCTAGAGCTGAGTGGAGGCTCCCGTACACCGCGTGTCTGGGTGAGTGCACAGGCGAAGCTGGGGTGATGATGGTCTGCTGCCTCTGGAAACCTTAGCTCACGGCTGAAGGTGCTCACATGTTAATGGGACCAGCCCAGGGGGAGTTCTGCTCCTCATCAGACACCGCATTGTCCTCTGGTTGTCCCAGGATGGAAAGTCAGATCAATGAAAAAAATTAGATCATTGCTTTCTATTTGTCCTGGGATGAAAATGAATTCAGTGGGCTGGGGAATACAGCTCAGTGGCGTAAGCACCTGCCTGGCTAGCACAGGTCCTGAGTTTGATTCCAGGTACCAAAAATAATAATAATAATAATAATAATAAACTTTTTTAGGCAGGGTCTCACAAGATAATGCAGGCTGGCCATGAACTTGCTTATGTAACCCAGGCTGGTCTTGAACTCACAGTAGTCCTCCTGCCTCAGCCTCCCGAGTGCTGGGATCACAGGCATGCGCCACCACACCTGGCCAGAAAACATTTTTAAATGAAAGACAGAGTTTCTCTTCTAGTATGGATGAGGAGATAAATTTATAAGGTGAAAATTTAAATAAGTATAAATTCAGAGGGACTAGCATTGTGTTTTCAGTGATTTAGAAAAGGTGATTTTTTTTCTTAAGGAAACAAGAACTGGCTTATATGATTGATACTACAAGAAATATCTGTAATGTATGTTAAAATTTTGATGGAGGCTGTGAAGATGCTTAGTAGATAATAATATCCTTTTCCTTGTTGGTTTATTCATTTCTAAATTTCCTTGGCTAATCTTTACAAAGTTGTGGTAATACTTAGGGAACTTAGAAGTATAAATTCTCAGCCATTTTTCCAGCAGAGAAAAACTGAAGTGCGTCTAAGTGTTGCCAGGCAGTTCCTTTAGAAGTGGCTCAGCAATGAAAGTATTTCAGGTCCTTCTTGCCTAGAACAAAACACTGGGTGAAAGAGGCCAAAAATGGTGCCAAAAGTTTACTTGAAGCATGGGTTAAGGGGTAGGGAAAGACCCCGCTCTGCAGAGCGCGCTTGGGCCAGCAGGGCAGGGCGAACGGTGCCCACTGCCCTGAGGAGTCACAGCAGCGAGCTCCTCCTGGCGTGACGTCCGCATCTCCCGGGAGCCCACGAGAAGTGTCACAGACGGGTCCTGGGAATTACTTGACATTTTCCTGGGATCTTGTAATTGACAGATCCCACTTTTCCAACGAACTTGGCCATGTTCTATCTTCTATAGCAAAGGGCAGAATCTGTCGTGGAAAGGCTAAGGAAAAAATGAGAGTAACTGGCCAGGCTTTTTGGATTTTTTTTTTTTTTATCAGTACTGGGGATTGAACTCACGACCACATGCTTGCAAGGCAGGCGCTTATGCCGCTGAGCTAAATCCCCAGCCCAGCCCCCCCCCCTTTTGAATTTTTGAAACAGGGTCTCACTTTGTAGTTCAGGTTGGCCTTGAACTAACTGTGTAGTGTAGGCTGGCCTCAAACTCACAGCGATCCTACTGCCTCAGCCTCCCAAGTACTGGGATTACATGTGTGTGCCACCGCACCTGGCTGCAGATTTTTGTTTTCTGATGCTATCAGGGAAAGACTAGTTCTGTTCAAGAAGGAAAGCACGCACGGCTCTTCCTTCGAAGTAGCCGGTCCTTGCTTTAAGACCTGCTATTGTCAGCCTCCTCACACAGGTCAGAGCTCTGGCCCCAGTAGAGTTTTTGGAGAATGAGCATCCCCTCTCCCAAGCAAACAAAGCCCTGAGTCACTCAACTTTCCCTCTCCAAATACGAGCCTTGCTGTGCCTTCAAATGGTTGCCGTACGAGGAAAGTTCCCTGTGCCTGCACAGGGATGTCGCCCCTCACATACGTGAGCTGCCCCTGCTCCCACAGGGAAGGGCGCCCTGCCCAGTGCGTTGGGGTGGAAACGCTGCTCAGCTGAGCGCGCCATGCTGGCTGCTCCCGCGCGGCTACTCACGGGAGGAAGCGATTGATTTCCACAGGGGAATGGTTAAGGTAATGAGCTAAGTAATTGCCTCCTCTGTGGAGTTTTTACCAGCCGGAAGAACGCGAAACCGCAGCTCCCCTTTGAGTGGCGTCTCTGCCTGTCAGTAGGTGGTTGGTTTGCCGGGCAGCCGCCTGAGAAAGCGGTGCTCACTCAGGAGCTGTGCTGAGCCCGTCCTCTGGGGCGGGAGCCATGGCCGCCGCGTGTGCTGCCAGAGCGGAAAATGCCATGCGCTGGGCTCATTAGCCTCCGCTGGAATTTGGGGCCTGTGAGTCATCTGTCGTTCTATAATGGAAGACTTGGGCTGTTTGCCATTTGAATTTTTTTTTAACTCTTCTTGTATCAGTCCATCTTTGAAGAATTCTTAATTTCCATTCCTCATGCACACAGAGCCAATTAAAGACTACATCAAATGGGCAGGTACTTCAATTATAAGCATAAAAGTATGTCCAAAACCTTCCAGTATGTTTTGTGGATAAAAATTTCAAGAATTCTAGTGACTATTCTTTTCTTTTAGCTGTGAGCCATGTACTTAAGCAGAGAGGGGAAAAAGTTTCATCTTTCCCCCTCTCCACTTCTTATTTAAAAAAAAAGTAACTGGTAGGCCTCAAGCTAATAACATCACTGTTCATCTGAAAACCTCTAAAATATTGTTTATTATAATAATGATGACTCAGAGACCTGGGTGGCAGTGCCAGATTGGGTTCTGATGGGCCCATGTCTCTAAGAACTGCAGTTGACTTGGCTTTTGTGTGTCACAATTAGACTTCAAGATGTACATTTTTAATATTTTACTTAATTTTTAACTTTCCACAATCCTGGGGTTTTTTCCCTCTGTGAATTTTCTAATGTCTTAGCACAGCAGCGACTTACTGAGTCCTCTCACGCTGTGCCATTTTCAGGTAAACGGCTGTTTGCTTGACCCAGTGCCTCCTGTCCTGGTGAGGAAGGGATGCCAGTCACTGCCCAGTAACATGATGGAGACCTCCATCGACGAAGGGCTGGAGACAGAGGGAGAAGCTGAAGAAGACCCCGGTCATGCCTTTGAGGCGTTTCAGTCCACGCGCAGTGGGCAGAGACGGCACACTCTATCAGAAGTGACCAACCAGCTGGTCGTGGTGCCAGGAGCAGGTATGATACTGGAGAAGTGCTTAAATCTCCACAGCATCGGCCAGTAGTGGTGTGCACACCTATAATCCCAGCACTCGGGAGGCTGAGGCAGGAGGATCACTGTGAGTTGGAGTCCAGCCTGGTACACAGTAAGTTCAGCACCAGCCTTCACCATATAGCAAGACCCTGTCCTTAACAAAAAAACCTCCACAGCATTACCTCATACCCTAGTCACTTCGAAGTGATAGTGATACTGACCGCTTCCCGGGATTTAGCCTGTATCTGAGTGTCAGCGGGCTGTAGAACCCAGAGCCTCACCCATGCAAGGCAGGCACTCTACTGCCGAGCTACCTCTCCAGCTCTGAAGATGTTTTTTATTTTGGGTTTTGGAGGTTTGTTGAGATGGGGTCTTACTGTATTGTCCAGACGGTCTCAATGCTCTGGGTTCAGGCAGTACTGCCTCAGCCTCTTAAGTAGCTGGCACTACAGATATGCAGCACTTGAAAGGATGTTTTAATTAGAGATTAAGGGCTTGCTGCTGTCAAGAGCATAGCTCATTAAACTTTGTATCCTATGTTCAGAGGTGATGCAGTTGCTGTTTTGTTTCTTCTTAAAGGAAAAATGTTCTCCATGAGTGACAACCCCTCCCTGGACAGTGTGGACTCGGTGTATGATATGGGGTCTGCCCAGAGGGAGTTGAACTTCCTGGAGGACAACCCTTCCCTGAAGGATATCATGGTAGCCAGTCCGCCCTCACCCCGCATGACGTCGCCCTTCATAAGCCTGAGACCCACCAACCCAGCCATGCAGGCTCTGAGCGCCCAGAAACGAGAGGTCCACAACAGGTCACCAGTGAGCTTCAGAGAAGGCCGCCGGGCATCAGATACCTCCCTCACCCAAGGTAAGCCAGTGCTTTCTCCTCGCGTGGTAGCGGGGAAGGCGTGGGAGGCAGTGGGTGTGGCCGCGTTGGTGTGGACCTGTGATCATTGAAAGACACTGTGTGCTCTTACCCTTTGGCCTCTGTCTGTCTGCACTCTCTCTCAGGAATTGTAGCATTTAGACAACATCTTCAGAATCTTGCTAGAACCAAAGGCATTCTGGAACTGAACAAGGTGCAGTTGCTGTACGAACAAATGGGGTCAGAAGCTGGTCCCGCCTTGGCCTCCGCTTCCCCCCAACTCCAAGACCTCGCCAGCAGCTGCCCTCAGGTGGGTGCGCTGGGCCCCTCCTGCCGCGCCTCTCTGGGTGTGAAGTGTGAGCTTTCCAGAACGGAGGTGCTTTGCCCTGGAGGACGTCGTCCAGGCCTCGGCAGACACGGGTCGGCCTCAGAGCTTTCCTTGGTGCTGCCCTGACCCTCGGGCCCAGCCACACTGCTCCCAGGTGGGCGGTGTCTGCTGGAGGCCTTCAGTGTTGGCTCACGGGGCGACTGCGCGGTGGCCCTCGTCGTCCTTTCACCCCTGCCCCAGGCACACACACAAAGGAGGAGCCTCTTGACACTGCTTCTGATGTACAGTCACTTTATTAAATGCCATGTGGATTGTTTCTACCAAAAATACAGTCAGCAGTGCTGTTTACCCAATAACCATTGAGACTATTTTTCATCCCTCGAGAATATTGTACTGTTCAAAGCCCACATGAAGGGGACGCCCCCCAGCAGCACCAGAAACCTTTCTGCTAATCCTGACTAGGTAATTGTGACTACAGATACTGCGTGTATAAATTCTCTGCGAAGTAACCTTTCGTCTACTAATTATGTAAAAATCACGTCTTACAGAGTTGAGATTGCTCTTGGTCATTAGCAAAGGTGCTTAAACTCAGTAAGAATTGAAACTTTCCCACATGGAAAATTGAAAAGTTGTTGCACTCCCTTCTCAGGAGGACGTTCCTCCGCCGCAGGAAGGCGGCCCCACCCTCTCCAGCAGCGTGCATCCCCAGCTCTCCCCACGGCAAAGCCTGGAAACTCAGTACCTGCCGCACAGGCTTCAGGTAGGGATCCTCTTGTTAGCCCGGCTCTCTCTGCCCATCCAGAACCTCCCCCTCTCAAAGCAGAAGGCTATGTCTCGTGGTATTCTCTTAGGGTAGCTGCTTTACCTCTGTAGACAAGGAGGTCTCACTCTGTGTTGGCATTGGGAAGGATTGATCTGTAGGCCTTTGGAAGGATATACCACTGAGTGGCAGAAAAGGGAAGCCTGGCTTGTTTCTGATTTTATCCTTCTTAAGTGAATAAAATGGAAGTCTTAAGTCTGCAAAATGTTAACTTGAGCTGTCTACACTAGGGTATGAAAATCTTAAGAAATGACACATCATAGATCATATTAAGAATAAACCATTCTTCTTTGAGCATGTGCTGAGGCCAGTGCTTAAGCCTGGTTTTCTCACCTCGAGGTCCTAGAGGATTTTTAGAAGTAGAAAACAAGTAGATTAGAACCGAGACTGCCCTAGATGACTGACCTGATGATGTCTTTCCTGGGTCTCGGCGAGAAATTTCAGTCACTTCCCCCGGTGTGGATTCTGGGGGCCACCCCGTACCACCCTCCAGGCACAAGCAAACTGAAGACTGCGTCGTGGTGGCAAATACTGTTGTTTATATTGTTTCCCTCCTCTTTCAGAAACCAAGCCTCCTATCAAAGGCCCAGAACACCTGCCAGCTTTATTGTAAGGAGCCGCCACGGAGCCTGGAACAGCAGCTCCAGGAACACAGGTGAGGGGTCTTTGGCCAGTGGGGTTGCTTGCTTGCACGGAACCCTTCAGAGTGCTGGCTGTGCTGCCCCTTCCCATTCTTGTTTGCCCCAGTGGGAACATAGTGAATGTGCCGTAATGTTCTCGGTTTCCAGCATGGTTGCTGAGGAGGCTCTTGCAGCCTCCGTGCAGTGTGGGCTGTCAGCGGCCGCAGCCCCCAGATGTGGTTTTCCTTTTCTTCTAGCACTTGGTCCTCTGGAACATGACTAGGCCTAAGCTTTAAACATCACTGGCTGAGAACAGATCAAGTGGGTTAGACTGCTAAGAAGGCCTCCTGTCTTGCCAGTGTCCATGCCCACAAGCCTCACTAGAAGCAGCTTAGCCAAGGTAGCCTTACCCTGATCCATCAACCCCCAGATACCCACAGAAGCCAAGGCATTCATTATTACCCCTCTGAACAAACCAGGGGAGAAATCAGCCTCTCCCTTCAGAGGGAGACAAACTCAGCGATGTAGAGAAAATGCCTTCATGCTCACTTAGCATTGAGGGGTCAGTGAGAATTAGGGGGCAGAAAGTGAAATTAGGTTTCAGAAGTGCAACATCTGTCGCCCCTTTTTTCCCTTAGATGGGAAAGAAAAAGTGGCAGCCTGGAGCTAATGCCTGGTATTGGATTTACATTAGAACTGTCATTACTTGAGATTTAAAACATTCTCCTTTGATATTGCCAATGTAGGCTCCAGCAGAAGCGACTCTTCCTCCAGAAGCAGTCCCAGCTACAGGCGTATTTCAATCAGATGCAGATAGCTGAGAGCTCCTATCCTCCACCGAGTCAGCAGCTGCCCCTTCCCCACCCGGAGACTCCACCTTCGTCTCAGCAGCCCCCGCCATTCAGCCTGACCCAGCCCCTGAGCCCCGTCCTGGAGCCTTCTTCTGAGCAAATGCAGTACAGCCCTTTCCTCGGCCAGTACGAGGAGATGCAGCTGCAGCCCATGCCCTCCACGCCCAGTCCCAGGGCAGCTCCTCCGCTGCCCACGCAGCTGCAGCAGCAGCCGCCACCCCCACCACCTCCTCCGCCACCACAACAGCCAGGAGCTGCTCCTACCCCCTTACAGTTCTCCTATCAGACTTGCGAGCTGCCAAGTGCCACTTCCTCTGCACCAGACTATCCCACTCCCTGTCAGTATCCTGTGGATGGAGGCCAGCAGAGCAGTCTCCCGGGCCCGGACTGTCCCCGAAGCTCAGGACTGCAGGAGACCCCCTCCAGCTATGACCCACTAGCCCTCTCTGAGTTACCGGGACTCTTTGATTGTGAAATGCTAGACGCTGTGGATCCACAACACAATGGGTATGTCCTGGTGAATTAATCTCGGCACAGGAAGTGAGGTGAATCTAGTGAAGGCAGACTGTATTTCTGTTTCTATTCCAGCCTTTTCAGTGTAAAGCCTATTTTCTTGCTTTCTCCCTAATGGGGAAAAATCAAGTCACCCCACTGGAATCAGAGGGCCTCGCTGGGGTGGATGTTCTTCCTCCTGGCTCTGCCCCACTGTTTTCTGCAGCAAGAGCTGGAACATAGTTGTAGGCTGAAGCTCATGCCCTTGGTAGAATGGAGCACGCTCTCCAGGGAGGCAGAAACAAATGTTTGTGTAAAACAACATCCAGACCAGGTGATGTGTAGAATTACAGCGTCTCATTGAGAGGAAGCTTGGTGAAAGCTGGACAGATGCGTGCCATTGCGTTTGTATATGCATGGCCAAATCAGAAGGGTAGTGTATTTTCACTGAGGCAAATCAAGAATACGTAATGAAATTTGATGCACAGGAAATAAAAGAGGGTTGTACTTTGTCTTTGAACGATGACTGCTATGCTGCTGATGCAGGTTGTCCCTGAGATTGTCACAAAGCTATGGAGCACAAGCTGTTTCGGGGCCACTAAATAACAGCTGGTACCGGCCCCTGAGACCTTCATTCACCTCTGCCAGGGAGCAGGTGACACACGTTTTCCCAAGGTGCCCCTGGGTTACTGAGTGTCAGAATATCTCAGGGCTCCAAAGAGGTGGATTTGACAGGAGACCACCACAGTGGAGGCTGAGGGCAGGAAACTGGAGACAGCGTCACAAGCCCCAGCTCTTCTGTGCAGTCTCGTGTGGAGACTGTGGGCTGTGTGGTCAGTCTCCAGAGGATGGCCTCTTGTTTCTTCTGTAGTAGAGTAGTTCTTTTGACTTTATACTGTATGTTGCTAGTAGTTTATCGAGCTTTGTATATTTGACCAGTTTCATATAGGGCTTAGAAATTTTAAGGACACGCAAAATGAACTCTTGTGTCTCCTGTGAAGTGGTAGTGCTGTGCCTTCCCTGACCCCAGTCATGCTTTAGTTCTTTTCTGTAGAAACTCAGTAGTTCTCCATTTATGTCAATGCTAAATCCAAAGTCACTTCAGTTTGTTTTCCACCATGTGGGAATCAGCATTCTTAATTTCCTTCAAGTTCTGACTTGTAATGAAATGTTCAAGTATTAATAGCAATATTCAAAGAACCACAGATGTGTTAACTAAGCAGCTCATCTGCCAAACATGTCATATCACTAGAAAAAAAACCCTTAAAATCCATTTGTCAAAGTAAATGAAAATAGATGTTATGGCTAATTAACCATGTACCTAGAAGTAATGAATGTTATTTGGACAGTGACATCCAGATGTTACAAATTCAGTATTATTTATAAAAACTGTAATTTCTGTCCTTTAGAGTGGCTTGTCCTATCAGCAGATGAATGCGTTAAGCACAAAGCATCTTCCTTAAAGCACAAAGAAGAGAGCTACTACACTGCACTGATGCTGCATCTAGAAACACCTCTCAGTTGCCTTTCCTCTTGGTAGTCAGCATCCAAGCAGGCAAGGGAAGCAGGGACGTCTGAGAATCATCCTGGCCCTGGCCCTGGCCCTGGCCCTGGCCCAGCCCCGCCGGTGCTGCCGGCTTGAGCAGTGCTTGTGGCTGGCCAGACCACCTCGCCACTGGGCTCCCTCTGGTGCCAGGCTGCTTCCCAGAGGCACTGTACTTGGAGTTTGGCTCTGGGTGTCAGCAGGAAAGGGTAGTGGGGGGGGGCATCATTTGTATGATTTAATAACAGTGAAAATCCAGGAAGAATGAATTATATTCCTCTTATGGATTATCCTCCTCATGCTTAATAGTGATGATTTTTTTCAAATACAGAACATCATTTAATGGACCATTTCATTAAGATCTCTACATCTCTGCAAAAGAAGCCAGTTATAAAACAATGTTTGATTAGACTGAAGGAGGATATTTTCCTAAAATTACTACTACTAGCAGCACTGTAATATTGCTGAAATTAAAATACCTTCCAGATTGAAAATAGGGGCTGCTCATTTCAGGACTGGAGGAATGGCAGTGACAGATTGTCATAAATGTCCTGTCCCCTACCCCCCAGCAGAGCCCCAAGCATTTAGCCCAGGAGACCTGAGTGGGAACTGTGGCAAGAATTAGGCAACAGATGAGGGACAATGGAGCAGCTGTTGGAGGTTAAAGGACCCAGAGAGAAGTCAGGAAGCACCGACAGACAGCGTGGTGTGGATGGTCACCGGTGAAGAGCACAGCCTTCCAGCGGGAGCGTCTATTGGAAGCCCATTTGCTTCTTTTACTTAAGCAGAAACCAGTGGATTCCGCAGCCATGTATATTTCCAGAAATGTATGCTGGTGAGCAGAGAATGAGTCTGTTAATCAGATAGGTGTCTGTTGTCTGACTGTCTCTGTTACTCTGTTCACTAACTAGTGACCCTTGGAGACTTCTGAGCAGTTTTTACTTCACAAATACTAATATAACACTAAGAAAGCTTAGGACCACTCTTTCAATGAGAGGCTACTCTAAAATACTGACTTACTCACCAGTCTTTCACATCAGCAGTGTGTACACTACTGTATAATAATCATTAGCTTTATTACCTTGTCAGCCAGGCTCCTCTGAAGAAACTTTGGTGAGATGAACGTGAGGTAAACGTTGCATTTGCTAAAAGTGTAATATGTGTGGTTTTTTTTTATTTTGTATTATTTTTTTTAATCCAAGGGTATTGATTTTTGCTTTGAGGAAAATGCACTAGTTCTGCAATTTCCAGTTGGGCAGATGTGCCTCCAGTATTTACAGGCAACTGAAATTCTGGTCCCTGTAAGGCAAATAAAGCACTTAGCACAGCATTAAGCCCCGAGAGCTGCCCCAACCCTACTGTTGCCCTCACGAGGCCTGTACTGCTCTCTGGCCACCTCGGGAACAGGGAAGTGGACGGCTCCCACACCAACAGCCCTCTGGAATCCACTGACTGGGAGGCAGCAGGGCCCGCCAGGAGGACTCGAGTTGGGACCGAAGGACTGTTAGAGCTGACCAGAACAAAACTTCCTGGGGTTGGTCCTTGCCTCCTGGAACATTCCTTCTCAGAAATCAAGAACTCCCAAGCGCTTAAACTGTGCCCTGGTGTCAGAGGGGAGAAAATGAACTCAGCTCTCATGAGTAGAGTCATGAGCAAAGGGGAATACTGTGCGGTGTCACCCTCCACCCTGTCCCCAGCCCCTCCAGTCACAAGGTGACCTCTCTCACCTCTTGCCATGAACTGGGGTGTTACTGTACCTAAGGCAGGGACATTCTTAAGGACCTCTGCCTGGTTGTTAGAACTGGGAAAAAGGAAAATGACAGGTGACAAGGCAGAAACTGGAAGGTGGTGGAAAGCGGCAACCAGTGACAGGTGCTCAGAGACCCAGGTGCAGCACAGGAGACAGGGACATGGCGCTTCCTTTGCTGGCTTCTCCAGCCACTAGGCAAGCTTAGTTTCCCAAATACATGGGATCAGAATTCTGTCTGCTCTGGATTAAACCTAAATCAGCAGTTACACTTAAGCTCCACACTGGGTTAAAGACAATTCGTACTCCAGATAACTCCTTGAGAGACAATGCATAGTCTCACTTGACAGCACTGGTCCCAGGAACAGCTGGGGGACCTCTGACTGGGACTGACCTTGGCTGCGTCTGTGCCCCTAAGCTGGGCTGCCTCTACTGTCTCCTCAGAAGCCACCCAGGCTGCTCGGTCTCTTTCTGCCTAGACATCAAAGGTAAAAACTGGAGAAAAGATAGTAAGTTGGAGTAACTGTTTAGGCAGGGATCTTCAGTTATTTTGTGTCTGGAAACTTTGTACAGAAATTATCTTCAGAGTAATTTGCGGAAGACACAAGCAGTATCATTGTCTGTGCTTATAAACTAGACAAAATGTTTTTTAAAATTCATACATCCCTTTTTACATGGTTTACCTATGGCCTAGGCAAGTGACTGGTGACAGAGCTCTTTCTGGTGGCCCTTGGAGATGGCAGAACCAACTAAAGCAATGCCTTTCAAGCTTGTTTCAGTCCCTGAACTTGATTTCCCAGAACCCTCTCACGTTTGTTTTATAATTTTTTCCCCAATCAAGGTGATCTGGCCGACTCTAGACACCCAGCCATCCTAGTTGCACCACCATCTACTTTTGCATCTGGGCAGATTTCAACACACTTGTTGGCTTTAGGCACGTCCATTTGCATACACTGAGACACAAGCAGCAGGACTGCCCCAGACTCAACCAGTGATAGTTTCTACAGTTCCTGCCCAAATATGCTTCAGCTTGCCTGTCCAAAAAGAGCAGTAGCTGCTATTCTGACATTAACTTACCAGGCACTTTCACACTTTGTAATCTCTTATAATCCTCACAACAATTCAGTAAAGGTAAGGGGAGGTACTGTCCTTATTTTCACAGCTGAGGAAACCAAAGCTCTTGGATTGTGTGTGTGACGTACTTGAGGTCACAGAGCTCACAGGCCAAACGTGGGTCGACTGGTTTCTAAGGCTGTGAGAGGCGTCTTTGCTCCCCTCACTAGCACCTGACTCTTCATAAGCAAACAGCTATGTAAGGAAAGCCTCCATTGTGGTCCGGCACTGGGGAAGTGTGACGCCGTCTCAGCAGCAGCCTTCCAGGTAGCCTGCCCTAGACAAGGCTGAGGAAGAGACTCCTCAGCAAACGGCTCGTCTCAAAGATGTCCACCTTTTCCAAGTGATACTCAATTCTTTGGGCAGTGTGTAATGGAAAGGCACAGCCTCCTTGGTCACAAGAGGCAGCCACCTATGCAGGTCAAAAGATTCAATCTCAAGGAAGGGTTGCTCAGAGAAGAATCACAAACTCAGCTTTGAGCCTAAGGAGGGGCATAACATTTCCTTACAGTTAAGCCCCATCCAGTAGGAGTGCTTATTAGACATGTTTAGAATTAAAACAGTTCATATGCTTTTATTGACGCTTTGTCTTTTCAGAGTCAAAGTCGGTAGGCAGAAGGGTGGGAGGGGGGTAAAAATAGAAGCACAAAACAACATCCTGGAAAAATATGACCCCAGATGGAATAATGTCACACTAGCAAATACAGATAACTGGGACTTGCTGCTGGCAGCGTGATGCCTATCTGTTCAAGACTGGCTCAGAAAAATTCAAGTGGTTAGACCGTCCCATACTAGATCAGCCTTCACCAAAATCTCTGGAGGGGAAAGCAGCAGAGAGGAAGTTGGCTTCTCTTTGGGGACTGCAATTAAAGAAGTTGAAAGTGACAGGCGTTTGCACTTTGGAGAAAGGGCAAGCTTATTTGCTTATTTCTGAAGGGAGAAGAGTGATCTTGCTGGATGTTTGCTCTGTGAGTTACTTTTGATAAGATTAACTGTAGTTATTTTTCTGTGTGCTTTTTTTTAATTACTAAGAAAAATAGGTGAGTTCAACAGCTTTGGTATTTTGAATGCAAATCATAATAGCTCCAATGTGAAAAAAATCAAAGTGTAACCTGTCAATGTTAGAAAATTGCCTAAAATGCAACTTAAATGATCTTTGTACCAAATGGTAATTTAAATGGGATAATTTTCTGCAAGGAAAATGTACTGTTTTTATGTTTCCAACCCTCTTGAATTAAAATAAAAACAACTTGTTTTCTAAAAGCCTGGGTGATATGAATGTCAGGCTAAAGAGACAAGGCCTGCACCTCATTGGGGCTTGGATGGAATTTTTAAATTGTGGAAGGTAGCTGTGTTCTCTGAGCTCTGGTGCTCATTTCAGGCAGCAGAAAAGGACAGTGGATAATATTCTCATTGACGTCAGCAGGGTAAATAATACCTTGCTCTGAATTGCCTGAGTACATGTTAGCTGCTGCAGATCGCTGACGGAAGCACTGCTGACCGCAGCCTGCACATGGACAGGGCCCCACTGGACCTAATTAATGCTCTTTGGTCTTAAGTCCCAGGGCAAAGCCCATCGGCCTAGGTAGGTTGGGCAGAGGCCTTCTGCCATGGTAGGAGGAAGACAAGCTATACAGGAATCATGTCCAGCTCCTCCAAAATAGGCAAGCGGGAGGTCAGGGTGAGATGGGGAGAGGAAGTGCTCTAGTTGTCAGGCCAGCTAAAGACACTTGCTACTGTTACTTAGATGTTGCTTCTCTGGGGTCTGCCGAACACTGGATGCACATGTGCACACACGAGACTAAGGCGCGCGCGCACGCACACACACACACACACACACACACACACACACACACACCATGAACTCACAGAGACAGACATCCTTTGAGACCCAACTCCAAAGTCCTCATGGTGCTGGGGAATCCGTTTGCTAAGCTATTATTCATTCTGGACTCTTCATAGTGCCAGACACTGAGTATACAGGCAAGATTAAATCCTGCTTTCTGGCAGCAAGTTCAACTGAGATTTAGTTTTGCTCAGACCCATGCTATGAAAGTAACACAGTTCCCACACACAGGAACCACTAGCTGGCTGCAGGTGGGCCTGGAGGGTGCTGCAGGCCACATCCGGACTGGCTCTGCAGGGCCGAGAGGAGCCGCTCTGCAGTTCTGCACTGCAGCACTGCCGCTCCAATCACCCGTGTTGGTCCCTGCCCTACACAGCTCCTACTACATGGCTCGCTAGCACTGGAGTGCCCTCCCCCACCCCATAACTATGTTTTACAAATGTCTGTCTTTCCACCATCTCTCATTTTAACTGTGATGCCAAAATCAACCCCAGTGGCCCAGGGTACAGGCAACGTAACAAACTTGCTAGTGGACACCAGCAAGCAGCTCAGCAGCCAGTCAAGTCTTGGCATACACTTTCCAGGACAGCCTTCGGCGCTGCTTGGACTCGCTGCCAGAAAGCAGCATTGCCCTTTTACTTTGCGAGCACTCTGCAGGGAGAGGAGAGGATCAGGCACGGAACCAGCCGGCCATGCCCGCACTCCTGGTGTCTGTCAGCGAGCCCTGACTCGTGTTTGCCTGAGAGTCTGTGCTTGGTGAGCTCTCAGGTCCGGGTTTGAGATCACAAGTGCCCTCATGCACTGAAACACCCTTAGACTCTTCCCCCCAAAACACCTTCATAGATGCATACATGGAACAGTCTCCAGGGAAGAGTTGCTTCCTGGGTCCCCATAGGGCCACTCAAGGACAGAGATTAAGAACCCCTGCCTTAGCCTTTACACTTTTGAGTTCATGGTCTTTTTTTTTTTTAATTTGAAAAAACCACCAAAAATAAAAATGATGATACACGGTTGTGCATAGGGTGTTCTCATCTGTCCCCCAGTGGATCTAGGTAGAGGGGCCTCCTGCTCTGCCTGCAGGAGGCAGCTCTGGGCTCTGTGCACTGCGTCCTGAGTGCTGTGGGACCATGAAGGAAATGTTGCCCACAGAACACAGCTGTTCCACCCTGGGGGCTGATGACAGCACAGCTGCCTCCCATTCTGGCTTCTTCAAAGGCTGAGGAACCAGGGAAGGATGGAATATTGTGTGCAGACCACACGGGACAGTGTCCCTGAGGAAACAACGTGGGCCTGACTGAAGGGGCTGGACCCTCACTGCAGGCCTGAAGCCATCACTGGCACAGCTACCCCCACCCGGTGTGGAGGTAAGACCATCTGAGGTACAACTCTGAGGACAAACGAGGTCAGGCACAACAAGAGCTTGCTGTCTCCAGCCACTGGTCTTTTCAGGGAGACTTCTGCTGTGACACCCCAACCGAGCACGGAGGCTGAGCTCCTCTGCACCTACAGCTGCTGGTGCCCTTCGGCTGCATCAATGCCTGCCTTTGTGTGTCCATGGGGCTTTCCTAAGGATGATGAATCACAGGCCTGACACTGGCAAGCAGAGTTTCCAAGCCTTGGTAAAACAAGCAAGGTGCCTGAGAGAGAGGGAAGACAGTGCACATTAGGAGTGGACTTCCCCTGGAGCCAAGCCCAAGCTGGCTGGGCACAAAGGCCAGAAAATCTGGGCCCAGAGAAAATGAGGCATTAGGGAGGTAGCCTCCTGAAGGGAGAACTGAGTCATCTCTCCTCAGATAGCTTTGAAGTTTCTGACTCAATCTTCCTCCTCACCATTCCCCAAACATGGAATAATAGAGCCTGAGATGCCCAAAAGAGGCTGAGTGAGAACTGTAACCCCAAAGCTGCCCAGCGAGACAGTGAGGGGATAGGACACAACTGAAACAGAAAACAAAACCCCTATGCCTTTCCTCAAAGTGCACAATGCAAAGGACCATACATTCAGGGTCATCTGTTCTTCAGTCTGGGACCCACTGGAACTGCTGTAGGTCACCAAGGCTCTAATGTTTAGCAAGGAGTCTTTGTACAGCAAAGTGAGGGCCAAAAGAGCAGGCAGGAGAGATCCCAGGGGTGAAAGGCCACGCAAGAAACAAAGCTGGGAAGAATAGGGCCTTGCTCCCCTCTGCCCCAGGACAGCCACACAGCCAGAAAGGCACTCCAGGCAAGGTGGTGTCTACCTGCCACAGGCAGCCCAGGAGGCAGTAAAGAACCTCTGACCAAGACTTCAATCCCTGCAACACTGCCAGTGCTGCCACTGAAGAGGCGAATCAGTGTAAAGGCTCATTTCCAACAGTAACCTGGGAAAGTGGCTGACAATTCCAGCTTTATGGTAGGGTTCCACACAACCTGGTATGGCGCTTCCCTCGAATATGGAAGTGCCAAGAGGAGCCAACAGCCCTGTGTAGCAGTGTCCACTGCCTACCCTAGCACTAGCCTAGCAAACATGCCTGTGGACTCTCCTCACACATTTAAAGGTGGTGCTCTATTCTCAATACTTGCTCCTGGTTTAAGAACCAAGAACTTTGCTCCAGAGTTTTTGAATTTTCAGATGAGCTCTGGGCAGCACCAGCCATGAGCACAACAAACACAAGACTATCCATGAAATTCTGTGTTCCATACAAAAGACCTCTTGCACCCCGATTTTCAGATCAAGCTCCTAGGTGGAAAGCAGTTACAATGTCTGAGTCTTCTGTGCGGGAGCCCCAACTGTGAGACAGTACACACAAGAATCTGGAGTCCAAGGAAACTGCTTCAGCTGACCCTGTGACCAGCCTACTTCTGACATCTCTGCGTTCTTTGGGACCCAAGTCCCTTAGCTGGAAGGCCTGTAGAGATGGGACCAAGTATCCTGAGGCTTTGGTCCTCTGGACTCGGGCCTCCTGGAGTCTTGTAGGTTGAAGAGAATTAATCCTCTGGCCAAGGCAGGCCTTGTGCTCAGAAATCCCCAGTTGGGCTCCTCAACTGACATCCTTAGGCAGCACCTAGTCCCCACTCATCTGAGGGATGACTCACGTCCCTGAGCAGCAGAATGGCTCCGACCTCAGGCTGGACAGAACGCCGCATTCGCCAGCAAGTAGGTTAGATCCAGAGATGCCAGGAGGTCCTAGTAACTCTGAATTTGAAGGGAATACAGTGAACACAGAAAGACAGAAAACGCAGTGGAACTCAGAGATGGAGCAAGGGATTGCAGAAGGTACAGTCTTAGCTGAGACTCAGTATAAGGACTAGATTCTGGTCAGCGTCTGTACAGGGACAACCATGCAGACAAAGGAGGAGGAGGGTAGAATCTGCAAGCCAGTGTCTGCAATCATTATTTACAGATGCTCCACTTGACTTGAGTCTCCAAACCTGGGCTCAGCATGGAGGCTGAATGTCCCTCACAGCTGCTCCTTCCTGCAATAACAAGACTGACATCACCGTTGTCAGGGAAATGGTGTTTTGATTAAAATCATGTGACAGCTACTTAGTGATTCAATAAACAAATCCCTTTAACCCTTGTCTGACAGGCCTGTCAACAGCTCTGCTGTCAGAAAACACCCCGCCGACCTTTCAGGAACAGCTGGGCTGACCTGGGGGTAGCAGTGCACAGCAAATGGACCTCGGCTAGCTGGCAGATCCTACATGAGGGATGTATGTGTCACCTAGTGCACAGGTGGCTCTCTGCAGGCTCCCAGAGTCCATGTCCAAGGCACTGAGGGAGCTTCTCCACCAAGACCCTGCTCTCCCTTCTGCATGCTCTCCCCAAACCAAGCGGCGGCATAGCTCTGAGTCAGATGGCTCCCCGGGGCCCTGACGCTGACCAAGGATTGAGGACATTTTGCAGGGCTCTCTACACTTGACTACTCACTCACCCCACCAGGAGATTGATGAGTTTGCTGTATACCACAGACAGTGAGGAGTTAAGAATAGTTTCTGATTTGCAACTGGATGACTTCCTGGATCACTCACTTGGCTGCTGGCCCTTCACACACAGGGCTCTGCCTGGCAACAGTCAATTCCCTTTTCCATCTCACCCTCTGGTCATTTTCCTCATGTGAAACAAATGCAGGGAAGGCTCCCTGAGTCAGTGGGCAGGGGATTTTTCTGGGAGGAGTGACTGCAGCCTCAGAGGCTTAAAGCAGCTGGTTCAGGACCACCTGACAGAAATGGCAACATGCACTGCCCAGCTTGTGAGGATTCAGTGAGACTTGATCCAGGTGCTACAGCTGCTATCCTCGGCCTCCAAAGCTGTCCAGGCTGAATAAGTCAGCCATGGCAAGCGCTTCAATGATCAGTATGCAGATCAGGCAGCTACTCCAAGCTCAACGGGATGGTCGGATGCTCCTGAATTTGCAGGAAAATGTAAATGCTTTCTTCCTCAAGAAGTCTCAGGTTTATGCCTAAAATAAACAGTTGTTCTCACTCCTTCAGCCAAGATCTCTTCCCTAGGTCCAAATCCTACGAAGTTGACAAAATGACCCAAAGGTCATCCGGGAGCTGCTTGGGCTGTGAAGAGCAGTCACCTAGCACTTCCTCCTGCTCTGCGGCCACTGCAGAATGCCTGAAACACAGGTGACTGGCAGCACAGGCCCAGGGTGACAGTACGCAGTACCACAGAAGGGCAAAAGCACTCTGAGTTAACCTCCCTGTTTAGCGCCTGCGGAACAGGAAAAGCAAGTATTTGTTATTTTGGGATTTTGTTTTCAGCACTAGGGATCAGCGGCAGAGCTTTACCATGCTAGAGACACACACTACATCTCCAGCCTTTTTCTTAAGACAGCATTTAAGGGCTGGGGATTTAGCTCAGTGGCTTAAGCGCCTGCCTGGCAAGCGTGAGGTTGTGAGTTTGATCCCCGGTACCAAATAAAAAGAGCATTTAAGAGGCCCAAGCTGAGTTTGAACTTTAACTTGTGATCCTCCTGCTTAAGTCAGGGTGAGAGCGGTGTGTACCTTGATGCCTGGATAAGGACAAACTTTTTTATATTCAAATTTTCATCATGAAACTGCCAAACTTTCCCCAATAAACTGAATGTAGCCTGACATCAACAACAGATGACCAATCCCATTGGCGCTCCTATGCTGAACGTACTTCTAAGTCATGAACTGCCCTTCTACTCAATGGCCTTGGGGCCATGGTCAACACCAAGTCTGCTGAACTGACTTTTATGTCCCTTTTCTATGCAGTGGCATCAAATGGGGCCTGTGAAACACTCAGATTGGCATACATAAAAACTGCATGCAAATTTTTATCTTGAAAATGACTAACAGGAACTGTGGCAAATAAGAGGAGACAAATTGGAAACTCATTTCTAAAAGCAACTCTTCACTAATTACCCCTTTAGTCTTCCACACGGGCGTCACTGTCTGACAAGGGGACCCAGGATCCTTGACAGACCTCAGGTTGCAGGGGCAGAGCTATGGACAGCAAACCCCACCACCACCCCACAAAGCAAAGCAAAGAAGCAAAACAGAAGAGGCTTTCAAAGCTGATTCTCCTGGCTCTTAAAACCGGCTGTGGCCGTCTTCCCTCGACAGAGTAGGAAGTGCTGTCCGTCACCCTGCTGCAGCTGACATATCAGAGCACACTGGCTGCCGTCAGGACAGGCCCAGACTTCTGAGGTCTTACCTTCCCTGCATCCTCTCCAGCCATTCCAGGTCTCACAAAGCGGTTCTTGTCGGGCCCAGGGGCGCAGTGCTCTTCACTGTCCTTCACAGGAAAATCTAGCTTCCTCAGTCTTTGTGCCATCACTAGAGACACAGACAGCAGTGTTGTGCCTGTCTCTGACCAGGGTCTGTCCCTCTCCTACCCACCTGTGCTTCTGTCAGGATGCCCACGGGGATGGGAGCCCAGCAACCTACCAAAGCATGGGCCCTACACAGAAAGCCAGCCCACTCTGGGACTTGACTAAGGATGCCTTACCCTCAGCAGTCTTCAAAAAGACTACCCCATATGTGCCTTAGGGAGCCAGCTTAAGTATCTCCCAAATGTTGGTCACTGACAGCCTACAGGGCCCAGCACAAACTAAACACCCAGCTCCTTTCACAACTGATGATATCAGTTTAAGACAACTATTCTGGATAAAGCAGGACTTGGCATATCCACCCAATGAGTAATTATACTCTTCATCCTCCAGACTTCCATCTCAACTGAACATTATGTAACTTCCTGGAAACAGCAGCCCTGTGGAGGCAAATGGGGAATAGTCAAACTATTCTAGGTATGGAGGTGAACTGGAGACATGGGAGGAAACTGGAGCCAGGAGCATTAAACTGGGTTCAAACCAAATGCTAGAGAGCCAATGCAAAATAATCGCAGAAGTTGACAATCATGTCATCTGTTAACCAAGAATACTATGTCATAGGGCCTTCACCTCTACACTTTCATACCCAGGTTTTAAAACTACCAAAGAAAGAGAGAAAAGTGTCTAAGAAATTTACCAAAAAAGCAAGAGGAAGGGACAAACATCCAACTTGTATGACCACCCTGCCCTGTCATCCCTGGGAGGATGGAACCAATGTAATTCTACAGAAAAATACTACGCCATCCTTCAGCTCAGTGACAACAGTTAATAAAGGGGACAACATGCAACAAGCAACCACCTGTCCAGAAGAGGCATGCCTGTTTCCTATGGAGGTCTGTGTGAGCATCTTGGATGCTTGAAACAGATGACTCAAAGGTCAGGCTGCTGCTTCTGTTGAACCAGAACAAGTTGTCCAGCAAAGAATGCCCCAGGTTCTGAGTCACGGCAGCCAAACTGTGACATTTCCGTGAGCTGACAGGTGCCCTTTATTTCAGTAAGGCTCATTTGATACTACAATTAATCTATTGTTATTATTTAAAAAAAAAAAAAAGATACACCTTTGGGTTTGTATCTCCTTAGCAGCAGAGAAAACAAGATCTGACCTCTTATGCCCATGAAGTTTAAAGCTCCACACAAATTACAGAAAGAAACACTAAGGTGAATTCCATTACTGATGAAGACATTTTTATTAGCATACACTATGTGTTAGCTTCACTTTCCTAACAAAACAAACAATGGATACAAGCTGCCTAGGATGAAAAACAATAGTAATGTATGTTTGAGGCAATCAGACAAATCCAAAAAGAATTATTCCCTGAATTGAAGAACTGGAAAAGGTCCACATATATCTTATTTCCTAAGAAAAGAAAAATCCTTATTGTGTCAATGTGAGACGAAAATAAGTTGGTATCTTTGATGACTTTGTTCCAGGCATACATGAGATGACAGCCTTTAGAAACACATTCATTGAACATTTCTATGGAACATCTGACACTTAACTAGGCACTGGAAATATAGGAAATAACAAAACAAAAATCCTTGCCCTCAGAACTAAAGCTTATACTTGAGAGAAATTAAGTCAGGATAAAACTGTACTATGTGTGGTGGTGAACACCTGTAATCCCAGCACTGTGGGAGGCTGAGGCAGGAGCAATGCAAATTCAAACCCAGCCTGGACAACTTACTGAGACACTGTCTCCAAAACAAAACAAAACAAAACAAAACCTTGGGAGTGTAGCTCAACAATAAGGCCCTGAGTTCAATTCCTAGTAGTACTGAGGGAAAAACAAAGGCAAACGAATCTGTGGCCAAGCAGGCTGCTGCACCATACTGTATTTACAAAGCCAAAAAAGAAAACTGAGCCAAGGATTTAGCTTAGCAGCACAAGCACCTTGGCAAGTGCAAGGTGGTGAGTTCGATCCCCGGTACAAAAAGAAAACTTAACTGAGTCTGGGTGTTTGAGACCAGCCTGGCAACATAGTGATCTCATGTTTAAAAAAAAAAACAATCAAAAACAAGTATGTAGACAAAATGGTTAAGCCATAAACCAAAGAACAATTCTTCTGAACAATAACAAAACAGATTTCCTATAGTTTAAGTCAGAAAGAAATAGTGATTAAGGTGTCACTGAAAAAGATATCGTACTGAGCTCTATGGCCCATGACTGAGAAAGCAGTGGCTGCCTCTGCCTTTCACAGGGTCAGAAGGTAAACACACTGGGCTCCCCAAAGGGAACACAGTTTTATGTTTATCCTCTAACCAACGGCATTTCTAACCAAACAAAGCAATGGTTCTAATAGCAAATTTCTTTCAAAGATCAAGGCAACAGTCTCTCAAATATGAAATTCAAGAAGAGGAACATAACCTTCAGGAATTTTTTAAAAAGGTTCATAAAACTAAAACTTTACAGCATAATAGTTTAGGATATTAAAATGCGAATGTAAGAAAGATTTCTGCTTACAAAAATATTTATTCCTTGTCCCAAGACATCATAAAACAGCAATCTAGTACAAGGTAATTTTACAGTTTAAAATGAAGGAAAAAATACAGAATATTTAAAATTCCTCTTCTGTTTGTCTAAGGTAAGACAACTTCAAAGTATTTAATCAACTTGGTTTTATGCAACTGTGTAATGTACAGTTTTACAGAAGTCTTTGGGCCTTCACAAAACACAACAGAGCTTATTAGATTTAAAAGAATCTGTGAATGAAATCACAATTCAAAAGCCAAAATGGAAATACCAAACTACAAAGCAAGATGCAATGAGAAAGAAATGCAATAAAACCACAATAATTAAGTCATTAGAGACAGGTGTGGTGGCATACATCTGTAATATCAGCACTCAAGAGGCAGAGGCAGGAGGACTGCCACAAGTTTGTGACCAGCCTGGGCTACATAGTGAGTCTGAGGTCAACCTGGGCTGTGAGTTCAAGGCCAGCCTGAACTATATAGCAAGACCCTGTCTCAAAAAAAAAAAAAAAAAAAAGGAATTTTTAAAAAAATAAATACATAGAACCCAAAATGCCTGTAATCCCAGCACTTGGGAGGCTGAGGCAGAAGACTGCTGCAAGTTCAAGGCCAGTCTGGCCTACAAAGTAAGTTCAAGGACAGCCTGAATTGCAGAGCGAAATTATGTTTCAAAAAGACAAAAGTCACTAAAGACACAGTGAGTGTGATGACATGAAACATGCATAAGTTTATAAGAAACAATATTTAAGGCTGGGGATTTAGCTCAGTGGCATAAGCACCTGTCTGGTAAGTGCAAGGTCATGAGTTAGATCCCCACACCAAAAAAAAAAAAAGAAAAGAAACAATATTTAAATTTCCTATGAAATACAAATGTACATATTTCCAGAATAAAAAGCACACTGAATTCATTAAAAAAGTACAACCAGTCCTCAGACATACTCTTCCTGGTTAGCATGTAACACAGTTGAAGAGTGACTGGTAAGTACCATGTCAGCTGGTAAATGGATGCTTTTTAAAGACAGCACTGGAAATGTTTAAGTTCAGTCTTCCATAGCTATCACTAATTTGCTTCAGCAAAGCCTTTGGCTTAACCCAGTATCTTAAATTTCAGAAGAAATTAATGAGATTCTACTGTAAAAGTAGAAAACCAAGTATTTTAAGTAAGATTCCAGTATTACTCACACCAAAAAATTAGCAATGAAACTTCAGTTTGGAAAACTAGTGTACAAGGTAACAATGACAAATACTAATTTGCTGGAAGCAGAGCCAGGTAAAGAATAGGAAATCCACATACTATTACCAGCAGTTCCTATACTCATTCAAAAGACAAAACTGCAATGTTATAATGATACAGTAAAACTCCACTTAATAGGAAGCATGGAAGTTCCTTAGGAGAAAAGAATGAATTTTTTTTTTTTTTTAAAAGAATGAATTTTTGAAGGCTGGTCTAGTGTTAAAATTTCAACATCACATGCTAGCTGCAACATCCATCCAGCATTTTGGCTTCTTGATGACATGATTACAATCACAACTGAAGAAAAGGAAAGTAACCGATACACTAACCCTGAGCTTCCATACTCCCAATTCACGTGAGACAATGATGCAGATCATCTTACTCCAGGAAAATGGCTTTCACTACAGTCATTTCTCAATGCATCTCCCAAGTAAAGAGTTTATAAAATAAGTTATTATACACTATGTACCTTTAATTTTAGAATGGAGAGGCACAGAGATAAATGTAAACAGTAAAAGAATCATTCCGCTTCATTTATCTATCCAAACCATCCAGGCTTCATCTGGAATATTAAGCAGCTGGCACCTAATCAACAATGAGAATGTAAGAGCCCAGACGGTGCTAGAACACCCAGAGAGACAATCATGAGATGACTGTACCAGGTATCAGGAATTAGCTTAAATAATTATGCCAACACAAAGGTGAGGGAAAAAACAATCCTATTTCATCTTTAGAAAAAAAATCACATCATTGAAATGTGACTTTAAGCTGTTGTCATTTGCTTGGATGTGGTCTTGAAGGTTTCCAATTTTCTCTGCACCCATTAAAGAAAACATTCACTAGAATCTGTGGTAAGAATTTAGTGAAGGCTTCTCTCTCCTGTTCCTCATTATGCCAACGCAAGAACTGGAAAATTCCAAACAAAATCAGGTTAATGGTACAGAAAATTCATGAATGATAGATCTATGTGAACATTAAACCATGTAACAATAATCCAAACACATTAAGACCAAAATCTTTTCATTATGATCAGTTTCTTTATTCTTCCCAGCTAATCAGCTGCTAAACTTTTTAAAAACTTAAACCCAAACTAAAACTGCTTTGCCAATAAGGTCTATAATGCTTCCCAGTCTTAGACATGAAACTAAAAAAAAAAAAAAAAAAAAAAAAAAAAAAAAAAAGGCTTTGCTCACTTAGGACAGAGTGCTAGATCAAGAAGTTCCTAACCACAGAGGGGCCCCAGCATTCCACAAATTTCCTATCCCCATTTCCCCTCCTGCTTATTGCCCTGACCAATCCCCACTACTCACACAGCACGAACTCCCTGTTCAAAAAAGTTTCAAGGCAAAAAACAGAAATACATACCACTTATAGCTTCCTGTGCAAAATATTTGACATCCATGTCTTCATCTTGACCTAACTTCTGTAGCACCGATTTAACTTCCCCCTGCAAAGCACTAAAATTCAAAAGTATTATCTGTGAAAAGCAGTCTCATGTGCTAGAGAAATCTGTTTGATACACATGCTTTCAGGTATTATCTGTAGGCTCTATTGGTAAAGCTTAAAATAAAAAAAAAAATTTAGAACACATAAACTTGGAAAATACTCTAATTTCCAAAGTCCTTAGCATAATTTTGCTTTGAACAATGATCTGCACATATACAGAGTTTAAATACTGAAGAGTAGACATCCTCAAAAAATGGTTGCTAAAATATTTGTTTTTAAATCTTCATCTATGTAAAGTGAGAATCACTGAACTTAATTTTAGCTATTACTCCCCACTATGAGGTCACAGTTAAAATACACTTTTAAAACAAGAATAACACTAAAATCTTACTCAGTGTCTAGAAGCGGCCCAATTTTTTGAAGCGATTTGGCCACATTGAAGCGAACATTTGCTACTTGGTCTCCTGCCATTTTTAATACGATGGGCAGCATTTGCTTAGTGGTTATTTCCTGACCACAGGCTTCGGACAGTGCCTAGAAAAATAAATAAGATGGCACATTTAAAACATTTTTTTAAATTCTGAAATATAGCAAGACAAATCAATATTTCATAAGAAAGCAACTAACAGGAAACTATTTCTTTGAGCATCTAAATTTAGAGATATACATGTAGCATTCAAAAATCAGAACTAGATCAGAATTCACAACTAAGCTGCAACTTTTAAAATACTACCAAAAATTTTAGTGTGAACTTTTTTTTGGGGGGGGGGGTACGTACCGGGGATCAAACTCATGAACTTGCGCTTGCCAGGCAGGCACTTATGCCACTGAGCTAAATCCCCAGCTATAGCATGAATTTTAAAATCACCATTTTCTCTTATCTCCTACATTCTAAACTAAGCATAAAAATATATTCTGATAGAAAACTGTGTATTTCAAAATTCAGAAATTCTTGCTCTAATGTTAAGTGCTTTAATGCCTGAGCTAACATAATACTTACATTAATGCAGAACAAAGTGGTCATTCTATGCAAGTAATTAGGATCATTTGCCATTACCAGCACTTTGGGAACTATGGTATTTTGAGCCCACTCTGTACCAAACTTGTGAACTAATTTCATGAGGTTGTTGGTGGCAGCTTCTCGGATGGCATACACTGCAGAAGAGGCAAGAGAATAGCCTGGTTTGATTTACATCAACATAAAACAAGGACCAAACATACTCACAGTATAAGGACAAGAATGTTCAAGCACAATTCATACTAACTTGTTATTAACAGTTCTGAAATACTTATTTCTGAGGAAAAGGGATGTTAGGACTTCACTGTATATATCATCAAATAATTAACAAACAGAAGTACCTATTAAGTTCTATGCACACAGCATTGGATTCAACATCCAGTACCAGAAAAAAAAATCATAAACTCTCTGCACTCTTATCAGAAAAAGGAGAGCTAAGTTACTCCAAAAAGTGTAGGACCAGTTATAACAAAGTACAGCACAGTAAGACTGTGGTGACCGTGAGTTTAAAGAATGAACAAGGGAGCTCTGGGAAGGAGGCACTGCACTGGTGATAAAGATGGGGAGGATTTGAGCCAGTAGAGGGAAAGGGGAGGAATTCTTGCAAAGGAAAAATAAAAACTATCCAGCACACAAAACAAAAAAACCTGAATCTGTAAGACTAGATAGCTAGAGAAGGCGCAGACCACTGAACATTCTGAAAATTAAATTGAAGGGTGTAGGGTGTGGTGGCACACACCTGTCATCTCAGCACTCAGGAGGCTAAGGCAGGAGGTCTGCCATGAGTTTGAGACCAGCTTCGGATACAACAGTGAGTTCAAAGCCTAGTCTGAACTGCAGAGTGAAACTCGTCCCAAAACAGAAAAGAAAACAAAAGTTAAATTTATACTTGACAAGAAAAATAGTTTTTACAAGCAAATGTGTGACCTGATGACAAATGTTGTATACTGACAAGACTATCCAGCAATGAGAAAGAGAACAACTAAGAGAAAGCTGTCAGGGAGATCCTTTAGAGGACACGGTGGTCATTTACCCACCAGTAAATAAAAACTTGGTACCAACTTGTTTCTTTTCCATTAAAAATGTTTAGATTGAGACAAGATGTTGAATGTCTTCTGTAAATAAATGCGCCTCCCTACTAATAATTCCCTATACAACCATTTATCAAAGACATCATTAATCTAGATCACAAAGGTCTGAGCTATTATCCTGTCACAATTAGTTGTTATACGCATTCAGAAATAAAGACAAACTTGTTACTTCACTTCACAGGTCCAGAAAGTCTCAAATTTTGGGTTTAGGTAACAAATCAAGGTTGGCAGGTACTGATGCCTTATTCTACTTCTCTCTCCAAGCAGACTCAACATTTAAGGATCTGTAGGACAGGGATTCAAGCCACAGCCCTGAACCTAATGGCGGTGAACCCATGGCACCAGTGCCACGGCCACAGCAGGCTCTTTGTATCACTGAAAGCCATCACTACCCTGGACTATAACAAGGCTCCAGCGAAACACCAAACTCCTCAATACATGGATGCCTCTGGGCAGTGAGGTGAGGAAAACAGCAAAGACAGCACATACAAGCAACAGTACAATTTCTCACCAGTGATTACAATCACCCAAATCTCTGAGCAGCAACTCATTACGATAACCCAGAAGCACTCTCTAAGGAGTAAGCACAAGTTAGCCATTTTACCAGAGAGACAGATTCTTTCCTATCGGTTCCCCCCCACCCCGCCCCCATACCAGGGATTGAACTCACAAACACACGCTTGCAAAGTAGGCGCTTATGCTGCTGAGCTAAATCCCAGGCCGGCCTGCTGGCCGGCCAACCTGCCTGCCTGCCTGCCTGCCTACCTTTCTTTCTTTCTTTGTACCAGAAATCGAACTCAGGACCTTGAGCAAGCACTGTGCCTTGGAGCTATACTCCCAGCCCCTCACAGTTTTTAAGACCAAATCCCTTCCTGGCTCTTCCCTTTAAAGTGGAACTATGGCATCTGTGTTCCTTCCTCTACTCCCTGTTTTACAATACACTTGAGACTTTTCTCATTATAATGCCATTACTATAGAAAGGGATCCCAATGCCAGCATAACTCGCAATCAAGCACGTACGCGCTTAAGCCTTGGCGCAGACCTTAACTGCACTCAACTCTATGTGGCCAGATGTCTGCTATCTTCTTGGCTTCTCTCAAGTCTGTCAGAAAAATGCAAACTACTTCACAGTCCTGCCTGTTTTTTCTACTTGTTTTGTCTGTCTGTCTGTCTCCCCTACCCCTCAAGGTCTGGCTTGTCTCTTAAGGTTTCTTTATATCTAATTCTATGCTCAACACATTTGACTTTAAATCTTCTTAGTAGCTTATTAACCAGGGGAAATTTTTTCCAAAAAAAAAAAAAAATCAGTGATCACAATGTAACACTTAACATACTCAAAAGCAACATTTTTCTTCAAACTATAAAACAGCAAAAATCCTTAGACAAAACACAACAGCAAAACAAAAAATCCCTATGATCTATTAACAAAGCAACTGCCATTTCGCTGGTTCAAAGAATTCTTACAGCTCCCACTTTGGTATGCTACTACTTCTCTTCTCAAATTGGAAGACAACAACCCGAAGTGAGGAAGGAGTAACTAAAGTAGCTTAGAGAGAGCAATCTAATTAAATAGCTTTCAGGAATTTAATTCATTGTGGCATTTTAGAACTTAAAAATTCCCCAAAATAAACTGTCTTCACCACTTAACAGTTTACCCCAAGCAGAGACTATCCTGAACATCACTAGGAAGGTGTCATTTCACCCAGTTGACTCTGGTTTTGAATGAACTTGAAAATTTTTTTCTATTTCCTATTAATTTACCTCATAAAAATCAACAAAAAAAATAAGCGATTTTTGGTCATCCTGTATTTAAATTATTGGAACGGTAAGTGGTTAATCCAGAATGCCAGCTTTCCAAGTCAGTACAAAATGATCTGTTGGCATGCCATTCCCACCAACAATATTGATGGGAAATAATGTAAACACTTTTTTTAATGAAAAAAAGTAATTTCTTTCCTATGATTTGCAAATTTTAAGTTTTATTTGAAGAGATAACTTTAAAGAAAAAAATAGAGAAATAAGTCTTCGCGATCTGGTTTGAAATACTGGAAGTACCCTACCTATATACATGCCCTTACAGACTAACACAGTATTTACTTTTCACACTCTTAACCACATGAGCTCCCACACGTTGCAGGAAGGAGGAGATTTATTTTACTGAGGATTGAATTCTAGGCCTTTACACTCAGCCACATCTACAGCTTTTTCTTTTTCTTGGAGCCAGGTTCTCACTATGTAGTCCAAGTTGGCCATGAACTCACCATGTAGCCCAAATGGACTGGAACTCACCCCAATTTCCCTGCCTTGTCTTCCCGAGTGCTGGGATTACAGGTGTGCACCTATAATGCCTGGCTTCTTTGTATTTACTGACTTAGGGCCTTGTTCACATCACTGAATTATTCAGGCTGGGCTCAAACTCGCAATCCTCCTGTCTGAACCTCCCAACGCACTGAGATTATAGGCATTCACTACTATACCCAGCGCTCAAAATCACCTACATAAGCACACAGGCATCCTCATTCTTTGCAACTACCCAGTCACAAGCACCTACAAACAGAGATATACTCAACACATATGTAAAGCATATACAGGATACTGTGGAACTCAAACAGGATGCTTATCAAATGCACCAAAACATGGAACAAACAGCAAACCCACTCAGAACAGGTCTAAGGTCACACTGAAGCTGCCGTTTGCTCCTAGATCTAACTAAGGGTGTATCTCGTACCCACTGATGTCTGGCAGACAAAAGAATACACACACTGTATGTCTACCTGCGATCTCATCAAGAAGTCATCTGCTCATTCCTGTGTCCTCCCCGACACAAGGCCACCCTCTCCTCGCCCTGAGGTACAGCAGCAGCTGTAGAGTGAGGGAGCAGGCAGTCAGTCTTCCTTTCCCTCTTTATCCCAAGGCATACTCGACGTCTCCCATTCCTAAGAATCTGTACTGTACCGCCCTGCAAGGAGGTACAGCCTCCTCCTCTACGTCACCTCAGAAAAACCAACTTGCTGTATCTTTCCATCCAGCCAGGCCTCTCACTTGATTTCAATCCATGTGTATCCCTAAAGTTACTGAATACACTACACTAATGGCACCATGGCAAGCGGCAAACTCTGAGATAAGGAAGTATATAAAACAGATAGTCTGAAGGTCAGATAATACTGTAAATAAGAAACAATGCAAAGAGATTATTTAATGAAGAAAATAAACTTAAGTTAGGAAAAACAGAGTGGGGCTTCACAGTAAAGGCATACAACCCAGCACTTTGGGAGGCTGAGGCAGGAGGATAGCCAGGAGTACAAGGCCAGCCTGGACTACATAGCAAGACCCCAACCCAGAGGGGGAAAAAAAAAGGCTGGGCGTGGTGGCATATACCTGTAATCCCAGCACTCAGGAGGCTGAGGCTGGGGGATTGCTATGAGTTTGAGGCCAGCCTGGGCTACACATTTAATTCAAGGCCAGCCTGAATTGCATAGCAAGATCCTGTCTCAAAAAGACAATCAATCCATCAATCAATCAATAAATAAATAAATAAAATTTAATCAAAGCCTTTTGGTCAGATCAGGATTTTTTTCTAAAAGGAGATATATGTAACAGATATAATACTCTGTTTTAAATTTACCTACTCACCATGGTCTACAAGCCAGGCCATGCATAAGGAATTCAGTTTTTCATCAAAAAATTCCATTCCCTATGAATATAAAAAGTTTCATTAGTACACACCTCCAAAATTTAGAAATCAAGATGCTTTATCTTCCTATCTATCAGCTTTTGGAGACAGGGTCTTAGTGTGTAGTCCAGGTTGGTCTTAAACTCACTAAATAGCCTAGGTTGGTCCCAAACTCCTGCCTCACCCCCGCCCCCAGCCCAGTACTGGGGTTACAGGCACATGCGCATGCACTATCATGCCCAATTAAAATCTGTTTATATTTATTACACAATGATTACCTGAAACCTTTAAAACACTTATTTCCAGCTGGGAGTGGTGGCACAGAACTGTAATCCCAGCACTTGGAAGCTGAGACAGGAGGTCTGCCATGAGTTTGAGGCCAGCCTGGGACACACACTGAGATTAAGGCCAGGCTAAACTACTAAGACCCTGTCATAAAACAAAACAAAACAAAACAAAACAAACTTGTTTCCAAATAAACTATATTCACAAAACAGTAGAAAAGGCTACCCATAAGATTAATAAATTATAACTCTATTATTAAATAGAAATCATACAGAAAAGCATGAGATGGCATCAGCCCTGCCAAGTATGAGAAAACCGGGTGGCCAGAGGCCAGACACATCACCAGTATAATCAGTATTTTTGGAAAGACAGGCGAAAGCACTGGACAGAGAATAAAGCAGGTACAAAAGTACAGGGTAAGAGGTCTCTGGAGTCACAGGCGGATACACCTCAGCCCTCCCAGTCCCGATCATCTATTCAATGGGAAGGCGCTCCCAAGGATGATTCACACTAACCTCTCACCCTGGGTGAGAGCTCTAACATGTACTTTCTTGGTCCTTTTCTTGTGTGTATGGCCTTTTGATTCTTTGAATTCTACAAAATTCATGACCAAGAATGATATATTTTAAAGAGATACAATATAAAGTTCCCATGCTCTGAAAACAATAGTTGAATAGACAAAAAAGGCTTTCTTACAGATTACTATGAATGGAATTGGGCAGATATTTATATTAGCATGTCAGCTTTCAAAGATTTCTTAATTTCAGGTTGAAGAGTCTCTTTCAGTTGTAATTAACTTTTATTTTCTAATTTTTGTGGTTTAACTTTTTATCTACAGCCCACATAGTCCTGAGAATTTTATAAATTAATTGGTAAAGAAAATCTTTACACATAAAAAAAATTGAGACTATGTAACTAATAAGAAGCACAAATTATAAAACAAAATATTCGTGACTGATGCATGTCACCCATGCCACACAGGTACAAGCCAGCCAAAGGCACCATCTGTTCTGCTTCCATACTGCTTTGCATGGCTAGCAGCCTTTGGGCATTTTCCAGGCCTAGGAGCAGAGGCTGAAAAATGGAACTAAAATTCACTCTCCTTTCCTGAGAGTTGTCTGTCTTCAGCAAACTCATAGCTGCTTTCCACTATGGAAAGCAACCTGTGACAGCCACCAATAAAAAACAGAAATGACCCTGAGCCTTTAGAAGTGACAATGGAAAATTCTGACACAATAACTTTAAACTTATTAGATATACTGACAACTTTGCCATCCGTTTTGAACGAAGCATTTCAAATTTTATAAAACATGAAATGCCACAGATATCCATAAGATATATTTTCATAAACTAAATACCAAAATTAACAATATAAATTCAGTGGTCTAAGAAAAAAATAAACAAACCTCATACTCTATGAAAGAAACAGAAGTGGGGCAAGGATGGGGGGAGTGGGTACTGTAGTGTCAACAGTAAACTGATCTGAGATTCTCAAAAAAAGTTTTTTCAGGTATTTATTTCATAATTGACAAATGTCAAGTGCCTAATTAGTAACAGGTACCACAGTAGCCACCAGAAATAAAACAGCAAACACAGTTCCTATTCTAACAGAGATCACTTGCCTATCTCCTCAACTAGACTGTAACAGACAGTTACAATACCTTGAAGTGTTACCAACATGTCAAGGGCACCTTGTGAAAAAGAAAGACGGATGCAGTATAAAGCTGAACTGTAATTTTAAGTACAGTGGTTACTAAGTATCAAAATTCAAACAGTAAGAGATAACATGATAAATCTAACTGTGGCCAAAATAACTAGCATTACAAGCTTTTCTATATGTTGATTCCTCAACTCTCTTTAATCAGAACGTAGGAAAAGTGGTTCCTAGGGGCATCTTGCTTAGAAAATAGGCAAACAGAGGAAAGGTGTATTGAACAAAAACCAGAATTGATGACCACTGTGCTCGCTCTTCCACAGTGGCCAACCCGTGTGCTAGAAGATGTACTTTTTCCTACTTTTACTTGCCTCAAATTCACTTGGTAGAGCCTGTTTCTTTTTTTTTTTTTTTTTTTTGGTACTGGGGATCGAACTCATGACCTTGCGCTTACCAGGCAGGCACTTAAGCCACTGAGCTAAATCCTCAGCCCTAGAGCCTGTTTCTTTTATTACCTTTAATAAAACTTTCTTACCATTTGAAGAAAGAAAAAAAAAAAGCAATACTGAATTAACCTGACACCAGTTTTCTTTCTCACTGATTAGTCCTGAAGTCAGATAGGCATTAAATATTACAGAGTTTATGTTTAACTTACCAAGAAATTGATTACATACTTTTTTTTTTGTCATAGTTGTTTTTGAGACAGGGTCTCAGTATGTATTGCAGGCTAACCTTGAATTTGCCCAGGTTGGCCTCAAACTCACGGCTATCCTCCTGCCTCAGCCTGCCAAGTGCTGGGATTACAGTTGTATACCACCACGCTTGGCAAGAAATATTCTTCTATGGTTTTGTTGTTAGGTGGCAATAAGGTGAAATGTATTTTAGAATACCTTTCTGTTACAAGTTAATGCACTAATATAAAAACAAACGAACACCCAAAGGCAAAAAGGCCTAAATGCATCTAAATGAACAGAATCAAGGAAGGGTAGGTATCCAGGCCTCCTCCTTGTCAGGGTAAATCTCCACTCTGATGCTGCCCTTCAGTTTATGAAGCATAGACTTACCAGCTGGCCTGCCAACAGTGGCATATACTCAATGATAGCCAGCCGCACCCGCCACTTGGCATCTTCAGCCAGTTCCACTATGGCAGGAAGGAGAGACTGAGAGAGTTGACGGATTCCAATGACTTCATTAACACAATCCAAATTGGAGATGATATTCAAACGAACCTCAGGACACTGTAAGTACACAAGCCCCCAAAGATCACATGTAAAAGTTATATCTTCTGTACAAAATTCTTCTGTCATAATACGGTACAAACTGCTAAGTAAATTTTCAAATCAGAAAGTTAAAATTCTGGTTAAAAGGGTGGGGCGTTCTGAGGATATTAATTCACCAACAGCAAAAGACCCTGGGTTTAATCCTATTTCCCACAAAAAATATAGCCTTAAAATATACTGAATATTGAGTATACAAATAAGTTAAGACACATAAATATAACTGATCCTAAGTCTATGAGATGGTAAAAAGCAAAGGCTCAGGAACTGAATTACATGTATTCAAATCTGTCACTGCTAAGGCCTCAGACAAGTTATTTTTATCTCTGTGCCTCAACTTCCTCATCTGAAAAATGGAAATGTAAGAGGCTTATGTGGATTACATGTAACAGTAATGCAAAGTATTTATTATCACAATCACAGTTGGTACATATTAATCAATAAATGTCAGCTATCATAATTTTTGATATTAAACATAAATAAAAGATGCTTTTAAGCAAAGATCAGTTTTAAAAGAACCAGTGAATATAAAGCAAAAATCACACAGAGAAGATGGACAGATTTTTTTAATGGTAGCAAAATTTTATTAAAGACAGGAAAAGAAACAGGCTCTACAGAGCAAGTTCCAGCCAAGAAAAAGGAAACAAAGAAGTACCCCTTACAGCATGAAGGCAGGCTGCTATTCAAGAGCTAGCCCAGCAGCCTGGGAGGATGTTTCAAGGTTTGTTTTAATGAGCTCCCACATCCATTTTCTGAGGAAATTATAACCTCAAATCCAAACATAAAGACTGTCACAAGTTTATGACTTTTTCAAATATATTATTTTTTTAAAAAATCAATTCCTGTATTTTGGGTCCTATTTTAGTAAAACTCAAATCCAAAATCTTACCAAATTGATGACCATCAAAGACAACAGAAATTATAGACTCACCTCATCCTTTAACTGAGCTAAAAAAAGAGGAAGAAGATGTTCAATAGTATTCTCCTTGCCCAAAATGGTAGATAATCCCATAATTACAGAAGCTAGAGCTGTTTTGACATGTTGGTTGGTATCAGACACTAATTCCTAAAATAAAATCAAAATTAAAACTTTCATTTTTGCAATGCAACAGAAATCTCC
Source organism: Dolichotis patagonum (assembly GCA_004027295.1). NCBI lineage: Eukaryota > Metazoa > Chordata > Mammalia > Rodentia > Caviidae > Dolichotis > Dolichotis patagonum. The sequence goes on along the minus strand of PVJX010011221.1, from coordinate 4,233 downwards.
ATACCATTTCCCAAGGAACTTAAATGTAACACTGTTTCAACACTAATTAGCTAGCAGTGTTTCCTCAGACTACGTTAGATAACAGGTCAAAGCATTACACAACATTTTATAATTATAATAGGTACAGATAAGTGATTAATAATGTGACAATTTGACACATCTCTTATTCATCTTTAAACTCCAAGAGTTTTAAGGTTTAAAAAAAAAAAACCACTAGGATAAGGTTTACCTTTATGTAGGGTAGAGTTAAACAACATAAACTCAAGTTACATTTACCTTTATATATGGCAAAATCTGATTCATAATTATGGTCTCTCTATCTTCAGAAGGCAAGTTCTCACAAAGTTCTAAAAGAAGATAAACAGGAAAAAAAATACTTTTATAGAATCATTTACAAGGAACAAAACAAGAGCTATAACCAATTTTTAAAAACAGTTACAAGTTAAATCATATCATATATTTACGCAAATGAGCTCTGAGGGGGAAAATGACAGTCTAAATCCAAACAACCAATCTAACCTGTAAATGCATTTATAACAGAAACAAGATAAAATGGTTTTTTGAAATGCAAAGGTTTATATGACAATGTGATATTTTCACACAATAAAATTATCTCTATTTGAAACATTTTCTATAACACAAAAGGTGCAAAATTCACTGCTATAAAGTAAAAAAAAAAAACCAATTTGCAACAACAAATTGAACCATCTGACCTTTTACTTTGTGAGCAGCAGCTGCTCGGACTTCAGCTTCACAATCTTTAAGGAGGTTCTGAAATGCGGGGATGAGGTCATTTAGGGTGATTTTAGGACCCACCGCTTTCTGGAGCTTTAAAGAAATTTGTACAAATTTTAATGTATACTAACAAAATAATTAGTAAGAATAAAACTAATCTTCAAGTATTAATTTTTGCCATCACACTATCCTTTCAATGGAATTATTGCAGAAACTTTTGGTGTAACAGTTAATCTGATGGGTTTCTGCTTTGATTTTCTCCCTTAACACTTAAAAATATCAGTGCAATGATTTTACCTCTGAAAACTTGTCTGCTACCATATAGCGAACGCGCCAAGATTTATCTTCAGCTGCTTGTCGAAGGGTAGGCATTACTAAGACCTCAATATCATCCTGAGACAACAACTGGGCGATACTGACACAAGCTTCCACAGCTAGGAGGCGCACTGAATCCTAAAAAGACAAATTTCTATTACATTACTATGTAGTGAGAGCCAAGGCAGAACTGTGTGTGATGTGAAGTAGTGCTGTCATGCATATTATTTAAAACAAAGACAAAAAAACCCAGCTACACTGCATGGGATTTCATGGCTTGAAATAGCTGAACAGCTACTCCCCTTGTATGGAACAGCATGTGAAAGCCATAAAGATAGAAGTGACCTTGTTTTAAAGTAAAAAGAAAATTATCCTGGCTGCAGTGCAGAGCTTTTATTTTAAAACAATGAAAGAAAATGTAAAGATTAAATGAAAAAAACATTTTAAAAATATTTTCAAAGACATTGTAATAGTAAGTCAAAGGATAAAAATGAAAATTATACTTGTATAAATTATTTATCACATCAGAACAGAAAAAGGGGTCAGAGAAAAATCATAAAGGAAGCTCAGTCAGAAATTCACAACAAATGAAAAGTAATAAAAGAAATGGATTTAAATGTTGAAGATTGCTAGGTGTGGAGGTGCACATCTGTAATCTCAGCATTTGGGAGGCTGAGGCAGGAGGCTCACCATGAGCTCCAGGCCAGTCTGAGCTACACAGTAAGTTCAAAACAAGCCTGCACTACAAAGCTTAAATAAATAAATGTTGAAGATCAAAAACAGACTAACTCTGAAGTCAGCATGTCGAAAAAAACAGCACAAAAAAATTAGAAAGACATGGGACTAATGAACTCAGAATTCCAGACATAAAATATCAAGTGCCAAAGTGATAAGTCCTCTGAGTAAGTGGAAATATACAATTGGAAACTGAGATGACTTGGGAATTACACATATGTAAGCAGGAAGAGAAAACACATGAACATAAAAGAACTCAGAAGAAACAGCACAAAAAACGTAGATACAATTAATTATCTTCCAGTATACACAAAAATAATCAGAGATGAGACTTCAACTTTCTAAACAGTACAAATTTTAAATGATGTAAATCCACAATAACTCACACTTCTGATTCAAAGGAACAGGTGAAAAAGGCAGAACTAGGTTCTTGGTACTGGCTACACAGATATTTCTGAATTCTGAAAATGAAGCTAAATCAAGAAACTACTGTCATTACTGAAATACATGCCAACACTTATCACTACTTCCCTTCCAGAATTCACTTTCTCCCCTACTTCTGTCCCTCCTCCCAGAATCCTCTCCATCTCGGCAATGACACCATCCAGCTGCTCAATCCAAAAATCAAGATCTTGATCCCTCTTTTCTTCATCCAATACACCAGTATAAATTTTCTCAACTCCAATTACAAACCTTATGAGCAGATCCTGTCTCCTACCTGGCATTTTTTTTTTTTTTTTTTTGGTACCAGAGATCGAACTCATGACTGCACACTTGCAAGGCAGGCGCTTATGCCACTAAGCTAAATCTCCGGCCTCCTACTTGGCTTTTTAAATTCTCATCCCTCTTCGAATTTAGTCTCCACCCAGAAGCCAGAATAATCTTTTTTTTTTTTTTTTTTTTGGTACTGGGGATCAAACTCACGACTGCGTGCTTGCAAGGCAGGTGCTTATGCCACTGAGCTAAATCCCCAGCCAGAATAATCTTTTGAAAATATTAATTATACCATGTCATAGTTCCACTCAGGTAGGTGTAGTCTACTACATCTAAAAAGATATCAGAACTATATTCTGACCTAAACAACTGATTTTGTTTACTTTCTTCTCCAACTCATCTCTTACCATTATATCTCTCTAGAACACTATGTTCCAATCACAAGACCTTTGTACTACAAGCCTCTCTATCAAGAATTCTCTTTTGGAGCTCTGACAATCCAAGCAGCAGCATGGACAACATTTTTCTTTCACGTATCAGTTTATGCTACTTTTCTAGAGTCCTCTCTGACTAGCCAGAAAAATGCCCAATAGTCATTCCCTATTTTGTGATTCTACTTTGTTTTCAAAACTTTAGCCCTAATATTTGTTTATTATCATCTTTTCCATTAAAATGTAAACTCCATGAGAGGACGGTCTCTGAAAGACTTGTTCAACAGTGTATTCCAGCACCAGAACAGTGTCTAATTATACAATAGGTGTTCAACAAGTATTTGTACAATGAATGAACCAAAAGCAGTCATTCTATTGGTGGTCAGACGGAACATAAATATTTTGTAAAAAAGCATCTCACATATTTTGAGCATCAAACGCTGCTAAAAGTAGCATGCATACTCCCAACTAAGAAGCTGTCCTTTTACCCCCAAAATATCATACTTAACTTTCATTAAGACTATAGGTCAAGGGCCGGGGATGCAGCTCAGCGACACAGTGCCTGCCTGTCAAGCACAAGGCCCTGAGTTCGATTCCCAGGACAAAAAAAAAAAAAAAAAAAACCATAGGTGAAGGGTAGAGAAAACAGTAGCCAAATCCAGACACGGTCTTCATAAACGTAGCTTACATATTCTCAGTGGCTGTTTATGCACAACAGCAGTAGATAGTTACAGCGGAGACTACCTGACCCACAATGCCTAAAATATGATGATCTGGACCACCACAAAATAAATTTGCAAGTCAAGTGTGGTGGTGCACACCTATAATTCCAGCACTTGGGAGGCTGAGGCAGGACTGCCATGAGTTCAAGGCCAACCTCGGCTACATAGTGAGTTCAGCCTAACTACAAGAAAGATCTTGTCTCAAAACACGAAAGAGAGAAAGAGAGAAAGAAAGAGAGAGAGAAAGAAAGAGAGAAAGAGAGAAAGAGAGAAAGAGAGAAAGAGAGAAAGAAAAGAAAAGAAAAGAAAAGAAAAGAAAAGAAAAGAAAAGAAAAGAAAAGAAAAGAAAAGACCGCCCTGGAGAGTGACTGTGGTCTGGCAAGCGGCGGCCACCCCAGGGCGGGGAAACCAGAAGCAAGAGCGTCTCCTGAACTGTCACACATGTTCGAGTTCCAGTGAGACACAGTGTGGTAGATAAAACCAATGGTAGTAGAGCAGGGAAAGCACGGTAGGACTTCTGAGTATGTGTGATAGTTCAAACAATTTTCTTTTTTATCAAAAATGAGATATTATAGTACCCA